>MU188633.1:4806-30932 GCA_016904865.1 Pissodes strobi
CAGGATCGACCATTCCTTCATCCTCGTCAATCGGGCTGCTGGGTGTCCCGGTCAACAGCAATATGTCATGGCATGACCATGTTGCTAACATCGCAAAATCAGCCTCCCAGAAGCTTGGTGCGCTATTTCGCAACAAAAAACTCTATACACCGCAGCAGTTGCTCTTGCTGTACAAAGCGCAAATAAGACCGTGCTTAGAATATTGCTCACATATCTGGGGTGCCGCACCAAAGCATACCCTAAAGCTGCTGGATTCCATTCAGAAGAGGGCTGTGCGTCTCGTCGGCGATCCGGAGTTGGCCCGGAATCTGGATAGTCTGGAACATCGCAGACATGTGGCCGAGATGTCTCTGTTTTACAGATACTTTCACGGCAGATGTTCCCAGGATGTGGCCCGCATAATCCGGCCCCTGGCAACTCCTGTCAGACAGTCCCGACAGACGGCAGGAGCGCACCAGTTCGTCGTACAACTAGAAACACCTAGAACATCGCTTTACCAGAACTCCTTTGTCTGGCGCACTGCATCACTGTGGAACTCACTTCCAGGACATCTGTTTCCCACTAATTACGACCTACAAATATTCAAGAACCGTGTCAATTAACATCTTCGCACACACACCGCTCGTCGAGCGCCATAGGATCTCTCTTTAGTGTGTGTGCCACTGCCATAAAAAAAAAATACGGCTGAATATGCCACCCCTCTGGAAACATAAACCGTTTCCTTCTGGAAACCCTTCTATAATGGCACTATACCTTGCACTGCTAATGACACTATCAACTATACAGAGAGGTGTAGCACCACGCTGTGATATTACTCCCTAAACCATATTTCACTGGAAAATTTAGGAATTTGGACTGTAACATGTACTCTTAATAAGATTTTTAGGTGAGTTACACCATGCTGGAAACAACTTTCGTCAGATATAAGAACATTGCTGAAATTATCTTCTTGAAAACGTTCACAAAATCAGTATCGATTTTTTTGGTTTCCTTGCATGCTAAATTTTCGAAACCTTAGGAGAGGATTTTGTAGTCCCAAGGCCGCTGCAGAGTTTTAAATATTTCCGCAAATCTTACGCAGTCTTCACAAAACTGGTCTATGCCTCATATCTGTGCCGTTTTTTATCATCTTTATTGTCGCATATACTGAGCTTTTTTCGAATCCAATCAATTACACTAATTTTATGACGTTCGAACACCTTTTCTATACAGAAAACCTACCTCTCTTCTTTTTTCTACTTTCGACATTATTTCACAAACCTTAAGCCTGCTTACAATCAACAATGTTTGACAGAGAGTGTTGCCATGCTATTTTGACCGTAGTTTACTATCCGGAGAAAGTACTTGATGTATTACTTTTGTCTTGGAATGTTACGAAAAATAAATATATTAAAATTAGAAAAAATATAAAATTCCGGATACTTTCTAGACGGACTATAGTACTTTTGAGCGGAGCCACTCGAATTTTTGCACTTAACAGACTTGTAAAAACAGTGCCGCAACTATCAGTCGATCTTAGATGAAATGCAAGAACCATAGCCTTGCTCACTAGCATCTGTGAAGCCGTGTAACTGAACAGAAACATAATTTTTTAAAAGCACTTAAATCAACCAATTGTTCTTGGAAATTTTTCCATTTTAAGGCTAAATCAAGAGGTAAAGATTCATCTCAAGCCAACTTATGTTGCCATAAACGTTGGATTATAGATTTAGCTGTTATAACAATGGGAGCAATGAGACCTAATGGATCAAAGATTTGTGCTATGCATGATAATATCTTTCGTTTGGTAAAATGATTATTAAATGGAGTTTGAATAGAATATTTTAAAATATCATGCTTTGGTTCCCAATATAAACCGAGTGTTTTTAGCTGAGGATTATCTCCAGAGTAAACGTTATTGTTTGCGCTGCTGATATCGTCTGATAACACCCTGGGATCATTGCATTGAAACTTTCTTAGCTCAAATCCAACTGAACTAAGAGCCTTTATTACTTCTTCTTTAATAAATTTAACTTCGCCAATAGTACTTCCACCTGTGCAAAGGTCATCTACATAAAAATCCCTGGCTATTATTTTACTAATTATAGGTTTGCTTTCAGAAAGTTCCAAGGAAATTTCCTTAAGGCACCTAGTTGCTAGATATGCAGCAGGGCCAGTTCCATAGGTAAGCGTATTTAAAAAGTATGGTCGAATTTCAAGAGACGGTTCAGACCGCCAAAGAATAATCTGTAGATACCGCTGTTCTTCATTTACAAGCACATGTCTGTACATCTTGGCCATGTCCCCAGTGAGAAGTATATTATGTTTTCTTGAACGTAGCAAAATCGAAAATAAATCGTCCTGCACAGTGGGACCAACTAATAGAGTGTCATTCAGCGTGTAGCCACTGCTTGATTTAGAAAACCCATCAAAAACCACGCGGAGTTTTGTTGTGGAACTTTAATTATTTAACACACAGTGATGTGGAAGAAAGAAGGAAGTACCATATTTTAAAGCTACAAAGTTAGCCTCATTCATATGACCTAGAGATTCATATTCCTGAATGAATTTGGAATAATCATTTTTAAGAGATGAATTCTTATGTAACCTTTTTTCTAATTTTAAAAAGCGTTTTTTGGCAATCTGCAGAGAATCTCCTAACATTGATACAGGATGTTTGAGAGGTAAGAAAACCATAAACCGCCCGTCTGGCATACGTGTCGTGGTAGATATAAAATTATCTTCAAATTTTTTATCCTCTAATGATAAAGGCATTTTCATATCAGATTTCTCTTCAATTTCCCAAAATCGAGTCAATTGCTGTTCTAGATTTTTCGCAACGCTGTGATTGCATGAAATGTTATGCATTTCATTATATAAAACATTGCCTGATATAACCCAGCCCAATCAATCAATCTTTTATATAATTGGTAAGTTTTTACCCAGTTTAATTTGTCCTATTGCCAATAAATCCCAAAATTTATCAGCCCCTAATAGGATATCAATAGTTCCTGGCTCATAAAAACTTGGGTCCGCAAGAATTAAATTTGGAGGAATTTTTAAATGAGATACAATTATAGGCAAATATGGAATTTTATTAGTTATCTTTGGTATCACTAAACATTTTAAGGTGCACTCAAAAGAATTGTGACGTGATTGAATTGTCACTGTTGTCTGCTTTAAAATCGTAGGATTAGTATGCCCAATACCCGACACAGAAATATTTGCCTGTTTAGTACATAACCCCCATTTATTACAACATTTCTCAGTAATAAAGGATGATTCGCTCCCGCAATCCAGCAAAACCCTACAGGAATGTACAGTACCTTGCTTATCGAACACATCTACCACAGCAGTAGACAACAAAACCCTTGGAAAGTAACTTGAATTATTACAAGACTACTGTAAGAGCGTACTATTCGCATCTGCTCGAGCCTCCCCTAACTCGGTGGTAGCCCCCACTATCATAGTTGAAATATTTGACGCTAGGGCTAGGAGAGAAGAATCCACGATAGCGACCCCCGCCACCGAGGGAGCTGGAGCCAGCTGAGAATTTGCGATTGAAGCATTCGAGGTCACTAGAGTGGTAATGGGGTTTCTAAGTAGGTGAATCTTTATTTTGTTGAGAGGTATCATAACTATTATGTAATAATGCGTTGTGTCGTTTATTACATTTTCTACATGGTGGTGATCGGCATTGATTAGTTTGGTGATTATTTCTAAGACAATTAAGACACCATTTTCCCTTTGTAGCCTCTGCTAATCTTTTATCAACACTAAATGAAAGAAACATTTTGCAATTATACACAGTGTGATCTTTTTTACAGAAAGAACAAATAGGAAAATGAGTTGCAGGAAATGAATGTCTTTTAACCTTCTGTTGATTTAATTGCAATGTTTCTAAAAGCCTACATTTCTCATGCAGAAAATCGGTGAAAATCTTAAGAGTAACATCAATATGTTTTGAATATTCAATTTCCCATTCCCTTCGAGTAATTTGATCAAGTTTTAACCACATCATATTGTGTATAACCAAAGCGTCCCAAGAATCTACTGGTTGCTTAAGAACTTCCAAAGCTCTTAGATGTTTATTTAACCCATCCAATAAACTTCGTAAGCTCAAATAGCATTCAGATTTTACAACTTCTAAATCAAACAATGCTTTTATAAGTATCATTTTTAATTAATATTTTAGGATTCTCGAACCTTTCAACCAGCAAATTCCAGGCTAGACTATAGTTATCTGCAGAGCTTTCAAGCGATTTTAATAAGTCCGCTGCCTGATTTTTTAAAGATAGCCTCAAATAATGAAACTTTTGCACATTCGGAATGGATTGATTATCATGTATTAGTGACTTAAAAGTATCTTTATAAAATAACCATTGATCATAAGATCCATCAAAATGTGGTAAAGGGATCGGAGGCAACTTAACATTAGGAACTAAAAGTTGAGAGTTTTGTGATGAACTATTACTAATTTGATCATCTGCAATTGCATTTTTCAATGTATCTTCCAAATATCTTTTAGCCTTGGCAAGATAATGAAAATAATTATTTTCAAAGTCTAAAGTCTCTTGATCTAAAATTTCAGAATTTACTTCAGTATCAATGGCTTCAATTTGACTTTGAATGTCATAAATTCAATCTAGAACGGATTCTACCCTTGAAATTCTTAATTCAAGTTCTTTAGGTTGAACCGAATGTTCGTCAGAATTAATTATATCAATAAAGTTTTTAAATTGGGTAAATCTAGTTTTAATATTCTTTTTTTGATTTTTAAGATCTTGTAAACTAGCTATTTTTATGATTAAGGCTTAAATAAACAAGAAATCATATATGTATTAAGCAGATAAAATCGTGGAAAATATCAGGACAAGCATTTGTATAAATAGGATTAATATACATATTAGGAACATGGAACGCACTGACCTTTTGCTGATTGCGGCTCCAGCTCGTTCAATAGTTGCCAGTCACCTTTCGTCGCGTCGCCACAGTGGTTCCTTTTAGGAAAAACGCGGAAAAAATATTTTGTGAACGAAGAATGGAAAATTTTAACAAAGAATGTTTGTCACTGACTAGAAAAAGTCATCTTTTAATTAGTCAACCAGTTTCGAGCAAAAGGTGTAACGGACGGGATGCAACGAGATATAACGGAAGCGACAGGAGATAAAGTCATCTTTATTATGAGATTATTCTTTTAACAATGTGAAACTAAATTTATAACAAATATATAAAACAAACACAGAATTGCAAATATGACTCAATAAAAATAATAAACCTAAACAACAGTAATGTAACACACTTACTTATTAATAAAAAAATAACAACCAACAAATTACAATTTCTAAAAATGTAGAATTATTTTGGAAGCCTATTCTGAATCTGAACTGTCAGATGTGGTTTGATTTTCGTTACTTTTAGCAGACATAAGTAACTCAAGAGCTTCAGGAGAAAGACCTTTGTTACATTTGCGGGGCAATTTTCGCAAGTGTGTTATGTAGGGATCTGAAGAAACAAGGAGGCGATTAAAGATATCCTTTAAACTGTCTTTTCTTGAAGTTTTTCTTGAAAACTGTTCGCGAAACTTCTTGATATCTTTATTTCTCGCCTCCTGTGCTTCTTCAGACAGTTGACCTATGGGCACTAAGAAATGCTCAATGATTTCGGAACCGTGAATTAACACTTTATGCAGGGTGGTCGGCATTGGATACCATGGGTACAATCGGACAAATAACTCGGCCGTTTCTAGACAAAATTTTTTAAATTTTTCAGCATTTATGTCAAAGCCTGATGACAAAGCTTGTAAAATTACGTGAAATTTTTTAATTAAACTTGGATCAACTTTTGTAATTTCTGAAACAATGTCTGCATTGTCGAAAAACCTTCTCGCAGTATTTCCATCATTGGAACTGCCAAAATTCTGCTTAGGTTTATCGACAATTAGACCTAAGTTTGAACGCAGTAATTCCTGAATTCGTTTTTTTGTCTCAGCCACAGATTGCTTTTCTGCAGGACTTCTAGCCTGCCACTTCTGAATATCTATTTTGTAAGCTACATGCAAGAGGCTTTCAAAAAAACGAATCCAGGCATGTAGCGTAGATAGTCCATATGCCAAATGACTAGCAACAATAGGTTTAGAAACAACCTTGCCTATTTTATTAAAATCTTTCGAGGAAGCCCCACAAAGGTAACATCTTTGGGTGGACTTATTCTCAGTCAAAGCATTTGCTACCTTCAGGTCAATCATGGTAAAATGCAATTCAAAGTTTACTTTATAGATTTTGTTGTTTAAGAATTGATGGAACGGAGAAAGTTTTGAAATTTGTGAGTCAATGTCCCTTTTTTGTTGTATGGTTAGCTCTGTAGTTTCTTTTTTAAACAGCAATTTTATAGGGCGACAGAATCTAGGAGAGGATGTTCTTACATTTTGCCAAATTATAATTTCATTTTGATTATACTTTAAGTAAAGTTTTATTGGGACGAGGGATATTAGGAACACACTAGCATCTGAACAGTTCGCAGATTCAAATTTTTGTTTATACTCAGCTTGTCCCGAGGAACCATCACATCCCCACTTGCACACTAAAAATAAGTCAATTTCCAGACTTTTAACATCTAACTTAAGAAGAACTTCCTCTTGAAGAACTAGTAGCCGTTTACTGGTGTGATTCAGCAATGACTGCAATGGCACCTCCGCCTCAATATCCGACTTGACAACAACATCAGCTGGATAGCATTCCTGTTTCGCTTGGAGAACTCTTTTATACGAGGGATAAATATCACAGTTTTTTTCTCTAGTTTGCTGTCTGATTAAATTGTATTGCTGTTTACTTAACTTCGCTTCAATAAGTATAGATACAGCTTCGTCGCTGCTCAATTTGCATGGGGCTTTTTTGGACTCGTCCAGTGCCTTACGATATTCTCTTGCCTTTGTGTCAACATTCGTGATATCTCTAACTATTTTTGAAGCCTCTAAATTTCCCTCTTCTCTTAATTTCATTTGAGTCGCGTAGGCCAGTTCTTCTACAGTGTTATTACATCGCAAAGCTGATGTTTTCAACCTTTTTGACCTCTCACTACTTAAACTAAAATCAGATTTTGGTCGTCCAGTTGTCCGTTTTAGTGTTTGTTTTTTCCTAAATTCTATGCGCATGTTGAGCCAACTGGAATATTTTTTAAGAAAAAGTGTCTTATTTCGATTAGACTTAAGCCATTTACATTTTAAGTTCGAAGTAAATCGAGACAGGTTCTTTTTTTCTACGTCAGAAAAGGCCTCACAACGTTTTTTCTCTAGAATATTTAGCTGCATCCTTTTCAGTTTTGTGTCTACATTTTTCTCAGGAAAACTTTGAAATACCTCAAACAGCTCTCCGTATGTAAAACTAATAAGGTTTTCTCTCCAATCTAAAAAAGAAATGTCTTCCTAAAATTAAAAAAAAAAAAACACAAAACCAACCCACGCCCACGTTTCAAATTAATTAGAATCGGACAAATAGTTTTCATGTTCCGGGTGTTGGTGGCAGATCGACAAACGGACATTAGTTCAAAAATATTCCAAATGGTTTAAGACTACATAATGGTCGGATCACCATAACTGCTACTGCTATTAAAATAGTATATAATATACAGATGAACAACTACAACTACAAGCAATACAATAATCATACTCTATGTCACCCGCATTAAAAAAAAGTTCAAGTAGAGTGACCTTAAATTAGCTCAAACCGTTTTAAAGATTTTGACAGTCCCATGGCGGATTGACTTCTGTCAGCAGAATAATATATTTATATAATTAATAATTGGCAGCATGTTTTAATACCTTTTATAAATTTTATGCCTTTATATAAATATTAACACAGAGGCATGTGAAATAACACATTCTCATAAGTACGAGCATCCTCGTACAAAAAAAATGATTATAAAAAAAGTTGCAAAAAGTAGCAAGTTTTATTTACGTTTTCTTTTAGCTGTTATCCTGGGCTCCCTAAATAATAATAACAAAAAAGTGGGAAGTAGGCGGAACATAAACAAAAATTTATTTAAACATTTAGAAAACTAAAATGCGACAGAAAAAATATAGGTTGTTTTTATACACGTTTTAAAAAAAAAGGGGTAAAGGCCACGTTACTTTTTATTATACAAAATTAAAATACATACCTTCATTATCAGTATCCATAACTAAAAAGTGTATGTTCTTGCACAACTGCACGAAAAAAAGATATCAATTTTTTGTAATTGCACCCAAACAACATGTATCTTGCAGAGGCTGTAAAAAAACTTTTTGATTGACGCGTCACTATGCCAAAACAAATAGCAGTTTTTTTTTGTCTTCATGGCCAACTTATCAACTAATATGTTTACTTTAAAATGCTCCATGTTATTCCGTTAAATTCGCTATGTTGCTTTTTCGACTTTTTTCCGCATTTTCGTCCAAAGGAACCACGGTGCGTCGCCTCCAATGGAGTAGCCTTAATGGAAGCCGGACACCGGTTGATCTGTAGATTTATTTCGCTGATATTCCTTGGAATCCAAGCCGAAGGACCATATGTTTCGTGTTATAATTAAATAGACACGTGAAGTTTTTTGTTTGTACAGATTTATTTTACATTAGCTGACTAAAAATACGTAAAGTTCGTGAATTAAATTGGAGCGCTATTTTGCTGCTTGTCGTCTTGAGAGCGAGCGAAGAGAGAGAGAGAGTCTTCCAATGGCCGCCTCGTGCCTCGTGCGCGGCGTTGCAACTTTGCGTCATCGTTGAGGGAGCATAGGGCAAACACGCAGTGTTTCAGAGTTTAGTAGCATCTATAGTTTTAAGAATTTATACTGTTGGCTTATTAGATCTGTTTTGGAATATGTCTCGACTGTTTGTCTCCTTTCTATGATGTTCATATTTAGTTTAGAAAAAGTCTAAAGAATTTTTTTTAGATTTATAGGCTGCAAACTTAGCATTCCTGTTGAAGCAATAAATTACCATGACATTAATAAATTTTTACATTACCTAAATTAGAAAAGAGAAGAAACTTTTTAGACTTAATTTTTTATACAAAATCTTAAATGGTTTGATAGATTCCCCAAATTTATTACACAAAATATCATTTTCTATTTCTCAAGCCAATCTAAGACATCAAGAACTGTTTTTTATTGAATATTATGGCCAAAATATTCCTACAAATAGATTATGTATAATTTCTAATGATATCACAAATGAAATAGATTTTTTTAACTTAAATTTAAGCAGATTCAGATCGCACATTCAGCATAGGATTCTTTAGGTGTTTATATTCATTGTGTACCTGTACCTTTTTGTACTTTTTTAAAAATGGTTAATCCGTTAATAAACCTTTACTTTACTTTACATTATTGTCATTTCCGATCCCTTAACGTACCTACATTTTAATATAAACCTTTTCAAAAACAATAATTTTAGTTCTTTATATAAATATGAAAAAAAAACATCGACTTGCTTTTGATAAACATCTACTTCTATATTGTGTATGTAGAGAAGTGCTATGTTGTGTTCTGCCAAAAAATTTAATTGATTGAGAAAGAGAGTTAATTAAATAAATAAGAGTACTTAAAATATATGATGTCTTAAATATGATATTTTATAAAAATGTTGCACTTTTTCTTTATACAATACGTCATATTATTTAAACTATTTAATTTCTTAATTTATATTTTGCCCTCCGGCGTATATCTATTCTTTTATCAAATAGTGCATATATCTCTCTTTATTTGTTGCATTGATTAGTCCTCTATGATGCCCCAGCATACTTGTTTCGTCATCAGTTGTCGAGTTCTGATTGGTCAGCAGTTACGAGACAACCGATCCATTTAGGAACCGAGACAATACCTGGTCCTTCGACGGCAAATTGTCATGACATTCAAAATCAGGGCGGGACAATTGCACGAAGTCGAACCGGCACCCTCTTTACTAGAAGGCCGTGAAACTAAGGAAAGCATTAACCAATATGGCTACCCTAGTTGGGACCGCAAATAAATGGTGTAAAGGGTATATTTCGAGTTTTTAATATAAAACATATTTAAAATTGTGAAATGTGTACCTTTGCAGCGAATGTTGTTTTTTTTTTAAATTACAATACATTTTTTAACATGTTTATTATTTGGTTGCTTTAATTTAGATTTATTCTTAAATTTTTTATTTTTGAATGGCCTAATTTAACAACAATTTGTTGGAGTACCTTAAATAAACAAATTAAGTATACACAGCGTATATGGTATTTAGCCAAATTGCAATATATCCGGGTACAAACCTTGGATATTTACTCAAATTTCATATACCGGGCATTTGCCCATCACTGGCCTGAGGTAAACAAGCAAGTCCTTAAAGTTTTTATTTTGTGGATTTATAATAATAATGCCTGTTTACCTATTTACATTTACTGCCTTTTGACTCTGCATATAACTTTTGGGTAACCACCGATATAAGGAGATATAATATTATTTTAGCTAATTTTCGGTTTAAACATTTCTCAATAATTACAAAATTATTGTGATAAAAAAGATAGGCTAGTATGAAAAAATTTATAAATCAATAAAGAAAAGAGATAGAAAATAAATATTTGAAAAAAAAATTAACCCATTAACATGCGAATTAACATATTATTTGCATCATTTTTGCGCCTTTAGCTAATCAGTCGCAGGCGTAAAAATAGCGATTTGGTTCCTTCGGGCTAACAGAGAAGTTTAAACTGGTATAACTAAGATTTTAGTAGGATCGTATAATGCATCGAAGATACTAGGGTCGAAACTTTTATGTGGTCACTACAGACATAATAACACGTAGCCTAAATATTTTTTAGTATTTATAATTTTCAACATGTCCTTTTTTTTTAAATAAAATGCACTTATAATGTTCACACTTAAAAGATTAATAATATATCTACTACTGGTCTTCTTATAAAAAAAAGAGAAACATATACATAATATTGACATTGTCAAGTCCAAAAACCTTACAAAGCTTACTTAATTAATTTACAATGTTATCAATAAGGGCTCCACGTACAATATGGTTAAAATGAGGTGGAACACCACCATGTATTGATAGATGAATGCAAATGTGGTACAATTTGATTTCTTCTATCAACAGGTACGCCGTCAAAAAAAATATTAACGTTTTTCTGCAAAAATTGTAAATAAATCTCACCATTATAAAAAAAATCAATAATCAACTTATTAACTCTAATAGTTACTTTCCAATCATCTCTTCTCTCTTTCATCAGCCCCTGGACTTGGCAATGTTCGAGCTGGAAATCATTCAACATAAATTCTTCTTGCTTTCAAAGAGTTTGACAGAGCTTCACGATTTTAAAAAGTTCCGTCAATAGCCCGTTCCCACTGGTCGAGTGTAGGGTCCGACAAAATATCGGCTGCTCTAGTGGTTAAACATTTTGTATGAAGCTGGTCACATCTATCCGACTGCATTTTTTGTCGACTTCGACAAATATTGTCGGGTGTTTTGCCAGCGCCGCATGCCCGATCAAAAATCGTGTCGGATCTCGATGACATATGAGCTTGTATCGAGCCATTCACATTTGTCTTATGTTGGGCCTGAAAACCCCCTACCTGCTGCCCTAAATCTTGTATTTTGATAGTTTATGCGTGCTGAAACTCGTGCCAGTTAATCGTTGAATGTAGTTATAGATATTCGAAAATAAGAATTTATGCTCGACCCTTCTCAATTCAGTGACTAAGGTCTGAAAAGTGCCCAAAGAAAATCGTTTCTTCAAGATTGAGTGCACCCAAAATTTTCTTTTATTGGCTTGGTTCATTTGTTTTCTTCTAAAATAGTACGTCACAACAAAAGCTTCGTCATCAAACATCAGTCTTCAGCTATGTAAAATGACACCTGTCAAAATTTTGGCGCAAAGAGTGTGGTGGCAAGTCCGTGACTGACCTCCCTAACGTTGTAAAACTTCTATGTAGTATGATTTTATGAGTCCTTATGTCTTATATAAAATAAAAAAAATTCATAACATCGTCGGTTCAAAAGTTAGAGCCGAAAAGGTAAATCAATGCTTACTTCTTAACGGCCCTGTATCTCCGTTGAGGGGCACTTTAAGATTTTTTTCTATGACAAATTAGGATTAATTTAACCTCTTCTACATGCTCCCAAGGAATTGAGAGATATTTATCGGACAACCTGTATGCCAGTGATAATCTCATAACTAACCAAATTAATTGCTTTAGGCCACCTTGTATCACTATAAAAGAAAGACAACTAATTTTAACTTCTCGAATTTTATTATTTTATATAATAACCCGACAAGATAATAAGGAAAAGTTCAAATAATCGGAAAGTGTTAATGTTCGGACTAGAATTGCAGAGATCGCCATTATCACAGTAACAGTCCTCAACATTAAGGGACCTCAAACCGTCGCTTTGAACCACTTTGCAGCCTTTTTCGTAGGCATTGTCCACTATGAAACTATCCGAGGTCCATCCCGAGTAAAAGTCGAACTTTTGCCCCCTGTATACCTGTTGGGCACATCCCCTCTCCTCTCGGATATACTCAGTCTTGTAGAAATAGTCCTTAACAGTCTTTTTGTAGCAGAATGTTGATTCTGGGCAGTCAGCTACGTAGATATCCGAGTAGTCAAAATCCTTGCATGTTTTGACTTGCTGGTTCTCTGAAAGATAAATAATACCTATTATTCATTAAGTAGGTGTAATATAAAACAGGTATTCAAAAAAAAAAGTTTGGAATATACATGGTGGTTCAGAATTGCGTGCTAATTATTAAGGGATGAGGTAACCCGCCTATTTCAAATATTATATCAGTTTCGAGACACCCTATATACATGTTAAGAAAGGAAAAGAGAAAGAAGTCATAAATTGAAGTCGGGTGGTTTTGCGAGGTTTTTTGGAGGAGATCCGAAAGCGTATTACTCGAGAACGGAGATAGATAGACCCGCGCAGTTTAAGGTTTATTTTGGTGAATTGTTACAGGTCTGTAAAATGAACCTTATAATATTGTTATTAACATAATTTGGGCAGTTTATTGTCATGGATAATTCATATTTGATGGCATAACATGTGTACATATTTAATGAAATTGTTTTATGCTGTGAACAACACTGCTTTAAGTGAAAACAGAAAATGTATTATTTGCTATCTTTTCGTGCTAGGATTTTAATTTTAGTATGACTGAGAGTGTACGCAAGGGCCTTGATGAATCTATTAACCATTCCCTACCCTAATTTTTATTATACTAATAAATGTTATACAGCATAATTCGGATAGGAAATTAGATCGAGGGTTTCTCTGCCGTACTCTTCCCCCTTGTGAATTCTAGGCTGAGTCCGGCACCTTTTTCTCTAATAATTTGGCACGTTTTCTCTAAAAAATTAGGTGTATTAGGTATTTGTGTTTTAATTTACGTCACGCACCTTTCCCTCAACTTTCCCTAATTTTGTTACCGTCGGACGCATTATGAGTAAGTAAAATTGTCCAAGATATAATAAAAACACAACGTAGGCATTGATTGGTTGTCTTTTTAATTTATTTTGACATTGGCAAAATAAAGACAAAGCACAACTTTAGATATCTCAATCAACTATGTTGAACAGGCCCGGGTATATTATACTGCAGGGTTTTAATATTTGGATGATTTTAAGAACAAATTCTCATAACAAAATAGATAGACTTTTCCTCAATATATTTAGCATGAAAGCGACTCTTGCCAGTGTCGTGCTCAGCAGTAACCCATGTGGTTTAATAAAAAAAAAATATATATTATTCATTTGTTTGCACCATAAACTTAAAGAGCTGACATTTCCCGCCGAATTGAGGCAGAACTATTAAGGCCCTATCCTCACGAAGCTACACAACATCTACACGACATTTAGGCCATGCAACAAAAAAATGTTTCCAACACGAACTATTTACACGGGACGACATAATATATCTAGGTGAATTACGACACAAAACCATCGCTAGTTCTTTTAAAGATACCAAGTGAAGAAGACGTATAATCTAGTGAAGGAGAAGAAGACATACTTATGTATTTATATTTGCGAAACTGGAGAAGAAGAAGAAAATATTGGGTGCATCCGAATATTGCAAGGAACAGAAGGCAAAGACTGTTTGTAGCAGCGAAAGAATTCAGGCAAAATGATAAAAAGTTCCAGGCTTTTTACAGGATGACCAAAGACAGTTTTTCGAGAACTGCTAAGAATCGTGACACCTCTTCAGAAACAGAACACTGTTATGCGAGTCTGCGAGAATGTATGAGTGCAGAGCTGAGGTTACTCATAACGCTTAGGTAAGAATTTTGTTTTAAAATCATAAATAAAAAATCTCCTTTTTAACAACATTTTTAATAGTATTACAAGTATAATTAATACTATATAGCGCTTTAAAAAAAATTAAAGTAAGAATGCAAAATGAACTGAAAAACAAATAACACTTACAGTACCACCTCGGACATCACATCGTACACTTCGCCCGCGACCACAGCGCCACTGAAGATGACTGCCGCAGCTGCAGTTGAAAGTTTTGGAGTAAACCAAACGCGACCACGGCCTGACAGCCCGGAAAACTTTAGTTTTAATGATACCGGCGGTGAAAGCCTGCGTAGTTTTATTAATACTTACAGTTTTACAGAAATTAGGTTTATTATTTTCTCCAAAAGGGTACGTTTCGTGGAACATAATCGGATGTTTCATGATTAGATTGTTGTTCCCTTTCATACTGATAAAGATCTGTTGGCTAATTCATCTCGGAATGTGTCACTAAAATCTCGGAGTCCCCATAATTATATGATGAAGCAACAAAAGAGACATTGGAATACACATTTGCATATGTTGGACTATTAGCTGATTGACTTGCGCCTTGGAACGACTGAAGTGGTATATGAGAACCAGTTTCTGCTGAAGAAGTGTATGTGTTCTGAGGCGATGGAGAAATGTGCGTTAAGTTAACTGAGGGATTTGGAGATTGTGTTGGTGTTGGTGATTTTTAAATTAATATCTCGTTCAGCGGCCATTTTTACTGAAATTATCTCAAAAAAGGTGCTATGCCACGCGACAAGTGTTGACAGGCAACTGAAAAAAAAATGTTGACAAGCAACATGCATCCCAGTTATTGTATCGCTTCCATGTCGTACCGCGTGGTGTAGAGTCACTGATTCAAACACACGCCGGCAACCTCCGAGCGACATATCGCTCGCATGTCGTGTTGATGTTGTGTAGCCTCGTGAGGATAGGGCCTTACTTTCTTGACAAATTCTTTAACTGTCTTGTACTGTTTTATTTTTCATGTTTTGATGCCCCTAGCACCATACTCAGCCACCTGACCAAGACACTTTCGAGTGATGTCACAGGACAGGTTTCAGGCACTGAGGCATCTCCGGCCTCCCCCTTCAGGAAACGCTGAGGAACGACAAGGTAGTGATCCATTGTACAAGAATATTCCACCATCTCATCTAAACTTTGTTAGAGAAAAATTAAAATAAACCCATTGTTTGATGAAATTTCTGATCTTTTAATTTGCACCCTAGCTTAACTTCATTACTTGGGGATAAATATTAATTAGAATGCACCGTTCTGAGTATCTTGTCGGTTTGTGTTTTCAGTAAATTAAAATTCAATTAACTTGCAGCAAAACTAGTAACAAATTGACGCTGAAGTAATTAATTAAAATTTTAATAAATTGTATTTAATTTATATCAGCAGTGTCGGAGAGACAATGTAAATATTTATTATTTGGACAAAGCTTGGTAAACGAGAGAAACAATAAAAAATATCGTGTATTTTAATCCAAAGAAAGCTTCTATGGCAAGGGTAAGGGAGGCATTCGCCGCGCCACGCCGGCGCCGGCGCGGCGCCGGTTTGTTTCAAGATTCCATTAGAGCAGCCACTCACTAAAATGCGAAAAATGTTTGTAAGTTCAAGATGGACATTTTGGACGTTTATTAAGATAATTGTTTTTCTGTAAACGCATGGTTGTTGTTAGCACCGAACATATGTTCGGTGTTGTTAGTATAAATTTTCTTATTAATTTTTGCCTTAACGGTGCCGTAATTCCCATTATTTGTCTAACACTGCCCCGCGAAGGTTTCTGTTTATCTGGATATCTTTCTGCGTTCTTGATAGAACTTTGTTACATTCACCGTAGATAATAAATAAATTTAAATAATCTTCGTGCGTGTAGTTTATCGCCCCGGCATGATTAATAATTATTAATAAATATCAAATAACTAAAAATAATGACATTTCAATTGAAATTGGTTACTTTTTAACGACGTCATGGCCACTGTTATGGCCAACTGACACAACTTAAAAATCATAGCATTTTCATTATAAAAAAAAATTAATTGCCAATTTTTCTAAAACTGTAAGTTTTTGTAATAAACAACTTTATACAAAGTCATCCTTATTTTTAATGCTAAATAGGATAGAATTAATAAAAATAGGGGTTTCCGTTTGAAAAAATTCAATGAAAATATTCACTCAGCATATGAAAATAGGTTCCTTTCCACAAGGAATCCACTCCAAATTAAAAAATTAGGGCTCTCTTATAGGAAAAATTGTTTATTATTTTAGTACCGGCAAACGTCATTTTTAACATAAAATTCAAGATATGTCAAAAACGGTTAGACCTAGGTATAGGACATGGTACACAAGATCTGCCTAGAATCTTGCGTGGAATCCAAAAATTTAGTAATATATAGGGTGTCCTATTTAAAATAAGCGAGTTGGCATCAACTTCCGGTGTAACCGGAAGTGCTAACACGTTCGAAATATTTTGGTCGTATGCCCCCCACAACTAACATGTACCATGTTACCAAATTTCAAAATTTTGTCTATGTATAGTTTTCCATATATAGATCGCGTCGCTTCGTCGTGTATGTATGTATGTCATAGTAAACTATACATGATCGACCTTGATTTTTAATTACTTTAACCTTGACGATTTTTTAAAAATTATGCTGGTCTGAAATTTTCTTACCGAATCTCCCTCGTTCTTGAACTAATCACCGAAATTATATTTTCGCACATATAAGTACTCAAAAAATATTTCCCGTAATAATTCAAGCACTACGAAGATTACAAGTGGCAGTTTTTTATGGATTTTATGGCAGATTTACAGGTAAAATTTTACTTTACCATATCGATACATAGAGTTTTTGTGGTAAGAAAATGTATTTAATTTCATTAAAAACGATTTTCTGGTACCATGAACCTATCGTTTCATTCTTACAGTTTGATCCAAAATAAGATCAATCAGGGTAAAGTTTACTTGAGCAACTTATTTATACACACTTATAGTTGTATATATTTTAAAAATTGTTACATTGTGAATATAGAACACAAAAATTTTATTTCATAATAATAATCTCGCCTTATTGAAATATACACTTCTGTCGTTTTTCAGTTGTTCATGTTTGAGTTATGACCGAAAGTTGTGTCACAGTTTATACCGAGGTTTATACCGTACCCGAATCAGTTAAACGTGTTTTGAAGCCAAGCGCTTCAACCAATAAGAGAGCTGGGAGTTCTTATCTTGCGCCTGCGCTCAATGAGTGAACGCTGCCTTTATAAATAAAACACCAGTTCGGCATATATGTATGTCTCTTTTCAATAATATACCGCCTGTAAGGAGAAAGAGATAGAGATAGTATTGGCGAGAATTAACCGTAAAACGAGGCAGGCAACAGGCTTGTATTGTGCTTGTATTCAGATGAGATCTCGATTATTGATTTTCTGCGCGGCGACAGGAAAAGTCTGTTGATTGAAAAGGAACCGAAAATTACCATCTTGTTTGTTCGAGAGTCGGCTTTGATTGTAGTGCTTTTTGTAGACTGCTTTCGCGAATTTTGTGTATTAAATCCATAGACTTAGTTATATGCCTATGATTAGATCCTAGTTCGACTCTGTCCACGGCCCAGCTGGACGTATAATTCTGACGTTTCCAACTAATAACGCGCATGCTCGAAATATGAGAATCCATGAAAGGACGGAAATGTGGCGACGGAAATGTAGGGACGGAATGTGTAAACCGATGTGACATTATAACCCGTACGCATTGAGGAGCAAACTAATCCAGGATGGTCGCGATTGCAATGACTCAAATCAGTGCCGTAGCCACGGGGGGGATATGGGGGATATATCCTCTCATGGATAACGAATATTAACATTTTAAAAGACGAGAACAATGCACGTTATTTTGTTTAACTTTTATAGCTTAATTAAATATAATGATCCAGAATAATAATGAAATAACATATGGATTAACCCCTGTAACATAAGGTGTGCGCTGCATGCGCGGCCGTTTTCACAATAACTGGATTGATTAATGAACTGAAATCACCTGATCCCTGATGTCAAAATGTAGAAATTAAAGGTTGTTTAAAGACATTAAATTTTATTTTAAATCCGGGACTGGGTACAGCTTTTAAATAAATCACCATGTCATTGAGAATACTTGAGACTATACCGATGACCACAGCGGAAGCCGAAAGGAGCTTTTCAACTTTGAAGTTGATTAAAATATATTTAAGAAATTCAAAATTCCTTAGCTATGATAAATATTGAGAGTCTGAGCAGTCTAAATAGAGTGGTGGGTTTAATGTGCTCTGTGAACATCTATATTTTTCTGGGCTAAATGGTGGTTTAAATTTTGAATTTTGAAACAGTGATAGATTAAATTGTTCTGACACTCTGTGCGATGTATTTGTCTCTTCAAATGCAGTAGATCGTGTCTAAATTCCAAAATAATAGTGGATCTAATTACCTAGGCAATAGTGGAACTGAATATATATTTTTGTTATTCTTTGTAAAAACGTTCACATCGATCTAAAAACAACTTCTTTTGTCAGTGACTGTTTGTAACAGGCCTGCTCAAATATTGTGATATGTGATCCATTCTGGGATCTATTACTTTAAATGTAAAAAGGGCTGCTGTTTAAAATAGTGAATAACCGATTTCGAGACCAACTTATTTAACATATAACATCTCTCTGTGTCATGGGCGACAGTGGAGAGGACGCTGAGTGTAGAGTCTGCCAAAGAACAGTGGTGGGATGTACTGCGAGGGTGAATGCCAATCGTGGTATCACATCTCCTGTGTTGGAATAACAACAAGTAAATAAATACAAAATAATAACAAAGGATATCTCAGATATGCTGTTCTGGATGTGTAAAGTATGTTGAACGAAACTTAAATACTTATGCAGCAGCAAAACCGCAATAAGCAACTACTCGAGAAGGTTGAAAGGATTCATGAGAAGATAATGGACATAAAAAATACAATTCAAAGTCGTAACGTGAGTCACAACACGTATATGCACAGATAGCGATCGCAGCAACCATGAAGCCTTCAGCGAGGCCTGAAAATGTACCCAATATTCTGATAAGGCCCAAAAAAACACAAACTGGGACGCAAACTCTCCTGGATGTGGAGGGAATGATAAAGCCTGATAAAATCGGAGCAAGAGTAAAGAGCAAGCGAGTGCTGTCAAATGAAAACATAATACTTAAATTTCCGTCGGCTGTAGATTTGGAGAAAATTAAATTGGCAGCAAGCAAATCTCTTAAAGACGGATATGACATTGTGGAGACTTCTCTAAGAAACCCGAAAATCAAGATACCAGGCGTAACATTAAATTGTATGGAGGAGGAATTTGAGGCTCAACTCAAGAGGCAGAACTCCATTTTCACGGTTGATGAATATTTTAAGATAACTTACGTCAAACATATTGAACAAAAGTCATCAAAATCTCTGTTTGCTGAGTGCTCTCCAAAACTCTTTCACAGCCTAATGGCTATCAAAAGGGTCTATCTGGGATGGCAACGCTTTGCGGTCTATGAGGACATAAGCGTGCTCAAGTGCTACAAATGCCAACTATACCATCACAAAGGCAACGGCTGCAAAAACCAGATAACGTGCAGGAAGTGTGCAGGAGGGCATGATATGCAACAATGCCAGAGTCAAATAAAAAAATGTGCAAATTGTAGGCTTAGCAATGAAAAGTATGGCACGCAATATAACTTCGCACACGAAGCTGAAGACTGGAGCTGCCTGAGTTATAAATATTTTCTAAAGATAGCCAGATCACGGGTTAATTATGGCTAACCTTGAAATACAAATTTTAGAAGAAATAGAAGAAAAACATAATAGCAGCAAGATGGTGGATCCGACCAGTTTCCGACAAATAGTAAGCGCTAAAGATATCCATTTTAGCATTTTTCATTTAAACATATGCGGCATTAAAACACATTTTGAAAACCTTTTAACGTTTCTAGAAACTTATAAACTTTATTACTATGATATTATACTGTTGAGTGAAGGCTGATTTTCATATATAGGACTGTGCACCGACTACTGTGCGCCTACCATGCTACGGCCGTCGCGGATCTTCTACATTTTCACAATAGGACTGGACGACCGCAACACGGTCGTAGCACAGTCCTTTATGTGTAAGTGTAAATAGGGGCTTCAGTGCGTTTTATATGGAACATACAATTATTTGATCTACAGTGAAAACGACACGGTAGGTGCACGGTAGGCGCACAGTCGGTGCACAGTCCTATATGAAAATCAGCCTTTAATCTCACAAGCTCGAACCCACATCTCAGTTTAATATACCTAGATATAGCTTTTACTATAACTGTGCCAATTTCAACAAATATGACGGCTTAGTTACCTTTATAAAAACCCAAGTTTTTGAAGATTTCAAGCTTGAGAGATCGGGCATTACGGTAACTAAAATTATTCTTCAAAATAACTTTTGCAACTACCATGTATATGCTGTTTACAGATCACCTTCTTCAAATACCGATCACTTTATTGATGAGATACATTTTTATCTGAAATCGCAAAATAATTTTGATCATGTTGATGTTTTTTTGGGTGATATAAATGTAAATCTTTTGAAGAGGGATGATCGAATGGTAATGAAGTAGTATATGGCTGTGATGAATTCAAACGGATATGCCCCCCTGTGCTTGGGAGTCACAAGAGAGGCGTCCAACTCTTGTCTAGACCACGTCTTTTTGAGAAACATGCTAAAATTAAATACTCAAAATATTGACTCATTTATAATATTAGACGACATTACCGACCGTTATCCTACTACTCCGTTAATCTTAAATAATCCAAAGGGCAGCAATAATAACAATAACAATAATGTAAATGGCGTTAACAACTCTCACTCCTATAAAAACTAAACTATGAAGTAATAAAGGTATTGTCCGGGTCTGTTGACTGGAACAATACTCTGAATTTCACTCAACCTGAGGAAGCAAGGAATTTTGTATTGATGCTATTACTGATATTACCAAAAAGGCTGATCAAACTATAGAATTTAAACAAAAATACAACAAAATAAAACTTTGCATATCAAACGGTATAATAAAATCTATAAAACACAGAGATAAATTAAAAAAAGGATTGACAAAGAATCCAACAACCGACAAAATTCAAGATTATAAAAATTACAGGAATGCATTAAAAAACTAATAAACGATACAAAAAGCAATTACTATAGAGACAAAATAAGGGACTGTATATATTGGAGATATTAAAAAGATGTATAAACTTGTGAACGAAGCTACAAACGAAAACAAAACATAACTACCACTGACAAAAATACAACATAATGGTCAAAATATAACAAATCAAAAAGAAATAGCAGATATTTGCAATGAATATTTTGTAAATATAGGTAAATCCATGTCAGATAGCATTGAGATTCCTACTAACCCTTTTAAAGTGGAGTCAAGTAAATCTTCCTCATCTATGTATCTCAGACCTACAAATGAAAGTGAAGTAATCAGAATTATAGCTAGTTTAAAAAATACCTGTTCTCCTGGATTTGATAAAATATCTTCAAAAACCATAAAATTTTTACATAAAGAACTTACACAACCACTTGTGCATATTATAAATCAAATTTTAGAAACTGGGATGGTCCCTACTTGTTTTAAAACTTCAATAGTTACTCCAGTCTATAAGTCTGGCGATAAGTAATTACAGGCCTATAAGTGTAATCTCTAATTTGGCAAAAATGTACGAAAAATGCGTTAAAACAAGAGTTGGTGATTTTTTCAACATAAATAGTGTACTTTCCAAAAATCAGTTTGGATTCATCGAAGGAGCGAGCACTTCTAGTGCTATATATGAGTTTGTTGACGGGGTTGGCGAGTGCCTAAATAATGACCAGAAATGTATAGCTCTATTTATAGACCTGGCGAGGGCGTTCGACGCAGTGTCGCACTCCATGCTGTTAGGTGTACTCGAGAGGTATGGGGTGAGGGGTGTCGCTTTGGATGTCTTTGCCAGCTATCTACGGGACCGTCCCCAACGTACCAGGATCCTGAGTGTGATTAGTGGGCGGGGGATGGTTGAGCACGGCGTGCCTCAGGGCACTGTGCTCGGTCCAATCCTTTTCATAATTTATGTAAGCGCTCTTTGCGATCATGAAGTCGGGGGAAGGATAATTGCATACGCGGATGACACCATCGGGGGCGTGAGGGAAAACTTGAGGTCTGACCTTGCCAAGGTCAAAAACTATCTGGACACCTTCAAACTTCGATACAATATTAAAAAAACACAATATATAGCATTCTCTCTAACTGAAGCAAACCGCCCAGATTTTGACCAGATCTTCCTAGACAACATTCCTGAACCTCTGGTCGAATGTAGTAAAACACGATACCTTGGAGTTATTATAGATAAACACCTTAAATGGAATGAATACGTTATGTATGTTAGCAAAAAAATTAGATCTTTAATTTACAAATTTTATACTTTACGGAACTTCCTCTACAGAAAACATTTAATTATGTTATATAGGACCCTTGTCGAGTCGCTGTTCAATTAAGGCTGATTTTCGGTAAATCAAAAAATTATATGTTCCATATAAAACGCACTGAAACCCTTATTTACATTTACACATATAGCGCAGCGAAATAGGGCGAAAAATAGTTAACAAAAATTTTTTGAGGTATAACCAGATGAAACCTTCATGGCACTATTGAATGCGTCATTGGACATCCTAAAAGGCCATTTACGACTTTTTTTACCGGTACCGATTTTTTTTAAATCGAAAAATGTATAAAATTTGTGAAAATAAAAAATCGGACTTTTTATTACTTACTACGCAATATCTTCGGAACTGTTTGACATATTTTAGTTATTTTTTTTTGTTTGAAAGCTGACACATTAGCGCATGTGACAGCATAAAAAATATATAAAAACAAGTTTTGTTTAAGAAGGAAACAAAAGGGAATCTAATAGTTTCGTTTTCCTGGTGATGACTTTTTGACGAATCGGAAAACTTTTTTATTTTAAAGAATTTCGATACATAGTCTGCGAACAAAATGAAGCAAGAAGTATGAAAATATTTTCTAAAAAAACTGCTACAATGTACAATTCATATTTTAGGTAATATTGAAAGTTCAATAGAGTAAAACATTGCGCGCTTGTTTCTAGGCCTCCGCGGGGATAACACCGCGTCATCGCGCTCGCCAGTGTGCAGTACAGTAACACAAAGGTCGTCATGTGCAGCCATAATTTTGTAGAATTCGTTTGGAGCTATAAAAAAGGGGAAATGGATTGTTTATTATGTGGACAGTTATTAAACGATAATGACAAACTCGTGCGAAAACCCACAAAAAAAGGACTGGAAATGATTGTTAATGCCGCAGAAAAGAGAAAGGACTATTTTAGCAAATGTATTTTACAGAATAAAGATATGGAATCTATTTTAGGCGGCTGTATTAAAGTTAAATATCACGTGGCTTGTAGGAAAACATATACCAGTGAATAAAATATATCTTCTGCTTGTGAAATAAGTAACACTTTACATGAAAATATTCCTACTTGTTCTAAAACAAGAAATAGTGACACTCTTTTTGGTATACGAAAAATGTGTCTGATTTGCAATTCGTGTGGAGTAAGAAAAAGGCAGAAATTAACCTCTATTTAAATCGGTAAGTCTTTACAAATTTTGGGATTTTGTTTCGCAACAGAGTGCATAGTGCACCAGATGAAATGAAATTTAGTTCAGCTTAAATGAAATTTAGTTTACCTCGAGATAATCTCGGCCTACATCGAGATATTTTATTATATATGGTTTAAAACATTTCTGCTTTGTGCTCACGAATTGGCAAAAGATTTCATTTTGAAAACCATAATTTATGTTTACATCAGAATTTGTTTCAGTACAAACTGACTGATCTGAGTTCTCGTTATCTGAATTTAAAGTTTTTTCTTGCGCGATTGACGCCACTTTATACTTTTGACTCATTTTGGACTTATTTTTAAAAGCGTTAATATTTCTTGCTGAAATATACTGACTGAGGCAATTTTTATGGTACTTTGCATCATAGGCAAATAAATCTTCATAACCAGAGAGCTTGGAAATCCTAGAAATGTCCTCCCTTTTTTTAGCAGATTTGGTTATTTTTTCGTATGTATTGTTGCCGGTGCCTAAAAACAAATATTATTAAGCAAAACTAATAGTGGTGAACCACTAAAATTTTTCAATAAATTGTATTTAGATTTCATAACGTTTCTCAACAGTTAAAAAGAAGCATATCAAATCTTTTGCCAATTCAAGAGCACAAAGCAGAAATATTTTATTCCATTATAATAAAATATCTCGATGTAGGCCGAGATTATCTCGAGGTAAACTAAATTTCATTTAAGCTGAACTAAATTTCATTTCATCTGGTGCACTATGCACTCTGTTGCGAAACAAAATGCCAAAATTTGTGAAGACTTACCGGTTTGAATAGAGGTTAATTTCTGCCTTTTTCTTACTCCACACCAATTGCAAATCAGACATAATTATTTTTCGTATATCAAAAAGAGTGTCACTATTTCTTGTTTTAGAACAAGTAGGTAGGAATATTTTCAAGTGTTACTTATTTCGCAAGCAGAAGATATATTTTTTCTAAGATTGACAGCAAATATTAATTTTGCAGACACATATCTATCAGCAAAGTATTACTTTTCCTGCCTTGGCAGCAAATGAGTACTTTGCTGCCTATAGGCAGCAAAATGATTAGTCTCCATGGAAGTAAAACGTTTGACATAAGTTGTCAAACTATAATTATTATGGACATATACATTTCCATAGCAACCAACCGTCCCAACAATTGCGATTTCTATCCAATTTTGTTTTAATTTATCACTACAGAGAAAATAAAAAGATTGTAGGAATAATAATAATTTGCAAATATACAATATACAACATATATCATTATAAAAATCGGAGAAAAAATTATATGTTCAACTCGGCAGCAAAGTAGATTATTGACTGCCTTAGCTGAATTCCTGAATGAACTATCAGCCGCGGCAGTCAATCTAGTACTTGGCTGCCTAGTATAATGATTTCCTACAAGCCACGTGATATTCACGATACACGTGTATCATGGTGATATTTAACTTTAATACAGCCGCCTAAATTAGATTCCTTATTCTGTAAAATATATTTGCTAAAATAGTCCTTTCTCTTTTCTGCGGCATTAACAATCATTTCCAGTCCTTTTTCGCACGTCGAGTTTGTCATTATCGTTTAATAACTGTCCACATAATAAACAATCCATTTCCTTTTTTTATAGCTCCAAACGAATTCTACAAAATTACGGCTGCAACATACGACTTTTGTGTTACTAGACTGCACACTGGCGAGCGCGATGACGCGGTGTTATCCCCGCTGCCGCCTAGCAACAAGCGCGCAATGTTTTACTCTATTGAACTTTCAATATTACCTAAAATATGAATTGTACATTATAGCAGTTTTTTTAGAAAACATTTTCATACTTCTCGCTTCATTTTGTTCGCAGACTATGTATCAAAATTCTTTAAAATAAAAAAGTTTTCCGATTCGTCAAAAAGTCATCACCAGGAAAACGAAACTATTTGATTCCCTTTTGTTTCTTTCTTAAACAAAACTTGTTTTTATATATTTTTTATGCTGTCACATGCGCTAAAGTGTCAGCTTTCAAACAAAAAAAAAATAATTAAAATATGTCAAACAGTTCCGAAGATATTGCGTAGTAAGTAATAAAAAGTCCGATTTTTTATTTTCACAAATTTTATACATTTTTCGATTTTAAAAAAATCGGTACCGGTAAAAAAAGTCGTAAATGGCCTTTTAGGATGTCCAATGACG
>MU188633.1:31752-43370 GCA_016904865.1 Pissodes strobi
GGGAATAAAATTATATTGTCAAGATCATTCTGAGAAAAACCAACGATGCTCTTGTATACAAATGAAATTCTCAACCTAAACAGTTTATATGTTGTTACAGTATGTAACTTTATTCATAATCATAAAAAATATGAAAATAATTAAATCTCTTATCAGTATGGCACTGGAGGCATTCATAATGGTCTTTTTAATGTAGCATTGTGTAGAAATAACACCGGACAACATTTTGTTAGATATCTGGGCCCAAAACTGTATAATAAAATCCCATTACAAATAAGAATGCTAAGACAAAAAAATCGCTTCAAGTACAGCTTTAAAAAATACTTTCTGGGAAACATCCAAGTTTTCCTGCAATTGTTTTAAAAATATTACATTTATGCTATATAGTATCTAGGCTAGTTTTGTGATGTATTGTGTCTGTGCGATGTTGAAGTGCTAACAACCACTGACAAAAATATGTACAATGCCCCTTTTTTGCCATCAAACTTTTATATTTTTTGAACGTTGTTGAACATCTCATGAACTTTTTTTACAACCTTATTGATTTTTAGTTACAATAAACTGTCTTAATGATTTACTCTTCTGGAATCGGTACCATTTCGATACATATAGTTTATGTGGTAATAAAATGGACTTAATTTCATTAAAAACGATTTTCTGGTACCGGTACCATAAACCTATTGTTTCATTCTTACAGTTTGATCCAAAAGAAGAAGATCAATCAGGGTAAAGTTTACTTGAGCAACTTATTTATACACACTTATAGTTGTATATATTTTAAAAAAGTTTACATTGTGAATATAGAACACAAAAATTTTATTTCATAATAATAACCTCGCCTTATTGAAATATTCACTTCTGTCGTTTTTTCTTTGTTCACGTTTGAGTTATGACCTAAAGTTGTGTCTTTTTTTAATGCAACACCCTGATTATTTCTTCATCATTATATTTCACTCGCTGAGAGCTTTTCCAAATAGGTAGGTATACTTAATACTTTTAAGCTTTTTTTAGACCCTAAAAGTACAATTTGCTCTTAATATTAATTATTTCTATGTTAATATTAGTAAAAGCTACTTTTATATTATTAAATTCAGGAAAATCTTACCATCTATATAATACGGATGCTCGGCCAAAAAGCATTTATAACATTTGATAGCATTAACATTCTGAATGGATCCATTTAACAAAAACATCAGAATAAATTCACTAACGCCTTTAAAATCCATTTTCACAACTAATAACCTTATAATTAAGCACTGAAATATTTAACTACCAATAATGTAACGACACAAATTTAATTCTTTACTCGTAAAACGACTAAAAACTACTAAAGTTAACCTTAACATCTTGTTATCAAAAAAACGAGCTTGTATAACATTCTTATTAGCGAAACTGTTGACCAATACTGCCTGTGTAAGGAATACCCAGAAAAATTATCATCATAACATTGAATCAGCCGGTTATATTAGTCATCAATTAATTTCATATGCATCGAATAATGTATACTAAGAACAAAGTGAATGTACTCAATTCATTTGAAACAGAATACAGACTATAATAATATTTTGTATATTAGATCCACGCTGGATATTAAGAATAGGATAATGTATATTTGATGATGAAGGTTGTCTGGGTTAGATGGGTTTGACGAACTAGTTAATTTAAAAATTGATGACATTAGATAGATATGGGCTCAGCCTATAAAAATTTTGAGCATAAAAAAACAAGAAAACTCCTTCGATTACCATTGTGCGGCTTTTTCAGTAAAATAAGAGCAGTCATGGATAGGGTAATACCAGAGCGGAAACCTAAACCTAGAAGGACCCAAGAACAAGTTGTTCGTCTTGACATCGGGGGCAAATTTGTTCCTCAAAACGTCGACCGTTTTCCAGTTTCTTCCGTTTAGTTTATAGGGTCACTAAACTAGCACTTGTGCTGTTTACACCCTGGAACCAGAGCCAAAGTGGCTCTACTTTCTAAAGAATTGACCACAGCAAAATACGTGGCGCTATCTCGTAAGTACCTTCAATAATTATTGACCGGTCCGATCAGTTTTCCAAATTTTCATTTTAAATACTAGAAACCCATGTGCAAAATCTTCGTTCGGCTACAGTATGTATAAAAAGTTATTAGCGTTAATATTTATAATACATTTTAAATCTGGCTCGGAATAATTATTGAAGTAAAACAATGTATATCCTTTCAAAATAACAAACAAAGCTGCTATTTAACCCACCGTTATTACACTTCTCCTTTCATTACCTACTCCTCTTATTATTCTGCTACAAATAAGAATTGTCGAAATGCCTATCCACCTAAACTCGTAACCGAATTGCCAAAAAGGCAGTAAAAAACCTAAATTTATAGTCGCTATTTTGATACATCAAATGCAGGCCGTGTCTTCGTTTGCGGATACTTAACATTGCATTTCACTTAATAATAGAAACTGATCTTGAAGGAAAAGTCATCAAAAATAACTGTTAGGCCTTGACTAATGCATGATTAGCAAATTAATCTTTATATATAGATATATTATTCCGATTTTTAATAAACTGCTGTTTGCCTGAAAGGCATTTCATGACTTATCGCCTTGGCTACCAAATGTTTTTAATATTGTGCATATTTTGTATGTATTGGGTAGCCCGTTTAAGAGGGGCCTATACCTTATCTCGAAAACTACGGGGGTTGCAAAAAAAATAAATTAAATACAAAAGTTGTTCCTAGTAAAATCATATTTGCTTTTTTGAATTTTTTTTATCGCCACTTTTTTATATACAGGATGGTCAAACAAACTTACATTTTTTAAATAAAACACCCCATATTTTATTACATTTTTGGATTCTACTTAAAATTCTAAGCATATTTGATGTATGATATTATAACTCTAGAGTTAGTAGTTTCACAGCTATAAATAGTTGAAAATCGGTACTTTGTCTACTTTTCACCTTGGTAGCAAGAAGATCATCAGAGATGAAGTAAAATTAATTTCACATTCCTATCTTAATCATAGGTACAAGATGGCACCGAGTGACGATCCACCGGCGGATGTCGAGAATAAAAAGTGCAAATATTGCAAATCAAATGTTGATAAAGTGGGTGTTAAGTGCTCAAATTGTATAGGGCACTATCACCAGTCCTGTGCCCTAAGAACCAGTGGTTTGCAGGTGCTTAGTGGAAGTAAAAGCCTAGTTTTGTGTCCGGTGTGTGCAAAAAACGCGCGGGATGAAGAGATAAACAACCTAGTGTTGGGAAAGAATGCCGAAATAGCTTCATTAAAAGCAAAATTGGCAGAAGTGCAAAATGCTGGAAACCAGGATATTCTTCAAAAAATCGAGACAATGGAGAAAACCTTATTGGGGAAAATTGGAGATCTCGAAAAAAAGGCAAACAAAAATAATACAGCTCTTATTGCGACGCTGCAAAGTTCTACGGGTGTGTCTCCATATCAGCCACACGTGGAGTCAACTGGAAGTAAGAACCCGAAAACCAGTGTAACTCCGAGCAGCACCGAGATACTCCGTCCAGCAGAATCAGACAAAACGGTACGCAACTACGCCACTGCCGCCAATGCACCCTACGAAAATCGTCGCAGGAAAAATAGTGCTGCTACGGATATGCGATCGGGAGCGCCGGGATGTACGCCTATGAAGCCCCGAGAAGTGTCAGGCGCTTGTGGTGACGTTGATGCAAATCAGGTGATTGACATTGACGCGACAGAGGACCGGGAAACTGCTGAAAACAAAAACATTGTTTGGAAAATACAAATAAATAAAAGAAGGGCTAAATTGCAGCAAAATCCAAGTTACAAGCAATAATCGGCCAACACCACTAAAGGGAACAAAGCGAGGAAAGCGTTCTTGATTTCCTCAAATCCTCTAATCTGGGACATGGTTGTAAATGTGATAAAATAAAAACTAGGAGGGAGAAGTACTGTGCATCATTCAAATTGGTTGTACCACTCGGGGATCGTCCCGAATATTTTTGTGCTGATACATGGCCTGTTGGAGTATCGGTGAACCATTTTCTGAATCTACAGAGCCAAGGGAAGGTGCCAGTGAAATCCCAGACGCCAAGCAAATGACCTTGAAGGTGTTTCATATAAATATAAGATCTCTGAGAAATAAAATTCCTTTATTTTTAGTTGATAAGGATTATGATATATTATGTCTAACAAAACACTGGCTAAATGCTCTGGATTAGTCATTGATGGTTACTCTCTCATAGAATTTTCAGCCAGACAACAGTTTGCTGGTGGTGGTACGGCTATTTTTCTGAAAAATTGCCATTGTATAGATTTTAAAAAAGTAAATGTCCTCATTTTAGAAAAATGTTTTGAATGTTGTTGTGTTTATTTTAATAATTTAGATTTATATATTTTAGCCCTCTACAGATCACCTTCGGGAAATTTCGTAACATTTTCAATGGAACTTGAGAGGGTTTTAAATAATCTAAAACAAGGTTCCAGTTATATAGTAGCGGGCGACTTTAATGTCTACTTTGGAGAGGGGGGTAGTGACTGCCAGGGTCTGATGGATATTATGGTAAGTTACAACCTTAAACCCACAATTGTTGAACCTGCTTCGATAATGTTTTTCTGGATATTGAAGCTGATGTTGTGGGCTCGGAAGTCCTTGAAGCTAATTTATCTGATCATAGGCCTCAAATTGTCACAACAAACCTAAAGGTACCTCTGTACAAGAACACAAAAATTGGTAAAAGGGTTTTCAGGCAGAACACAGCTAGGTCTGTGGAAGTTTTACAATACCCTTGAAAGTAGTAATTTTGACTTCATTAATGATCCAAATAACAATGTTGATAAAAAGTGTCATGAATTCCAGAGCATCCTTGAGAAAACCTTGTTGTCATCTTTTCCCGAAAAACAGTATGTTGTACGCTCAGATCAGGGCTCTGATATTTCATGGTTTAATGAGAATCTACGTCAAATGAGAGACCATTTGCATTTTCTTGGTGAGGCCAAAAGGCAATACAATAATACCGCATTTGATCAGGAGTATAAAAATTTTAAACAAATTTATATATCCTCTATTTGTAGAGAAAGAAGGGATGCAAATGATAGAATAATTAAGTGTTCACAAAACTCTCCTAAAACAATGTGGAGAATCATAAATAAACATAGCTCTCCCAAAAATAAGCAAACCACTGAATGTAATATCTCACCCGAAGATTTTAATGCATTCTTCACAAAAATAGCAAACAATTTAATTAAAAATATTCGCCCTTCAAATATCAACCCTTTTCAAACACTTGCCAGTATGGACAAATCTAAGAAATCATTTAGTTTCTCTGAAGTTACATATAACGAAGTTCGGGATGTTATTAATAATATAAAAAGCAAAAATGGCTGTGATATATATAACCTCAGCATAAAATTGCTAAAAACTGTCAAAAACATCATTGTCATTCCTCTTACAAAATTAATAAACAATTATTGTATTGCCGAAAGAATATTTCCATCCTCTCTAAAAAGAGCTATAGTTATCCCAATCTATAAAAAGGGAGATCCGGAGGTGCCAGGGAACTATAGACCGATATCTTTACTCCCAATAATATCTAAGGTCATTGAAAAGTGTTTAGCAAAACAGCTCATTACTATCCTATCCTACAAGGCATAGGTTAGATGCTATACTTCCTTACAACCGACTAAAGAGATGCCAAGCAGCAACTAGGTACTGGGCTGTTAAATTCTGGAACAAACTCCCACATCAAACAAAATCACTTCCAATTCCAAAATTTAAAAGTCAAATTAGGGATCTGTTGAGTGCAAATTCATTTTATTCCTTCGAAGAATTTTTAAATCATAGATTTTAAGGTATTTGTTTGTACTAGTGTAGTTGTATTTTTCTTTCAAATCTGTATGTTGCCGAATTTCCTAAACTGTGATGTGTGTAAAGTGTATTAACATTATTAACATGAATAAAGAATTTGAATTTGAATTTGAATTAACTTTTACAGGAGATATCTGACGGTACTAACTGGAAGGTGGTACCATGGGTACCAATTCTGGTACCTCGGTAGGTACTATAAGTTAGCATCATCAGATAGCTCTTGAAAAGTTAAGGTAGGAATGTGAAATTAATTTTACTTTATCTTTAATGGTCTTCTTGCTAACAAGATGAAAATTAGCCAAGGTACCGATTTTCAACTGTTTATAGGTGAAACTAGTAACTCTAGAGGTATAACATTATGCATCAAATATGCTTAGAATTTTAAGTAGAATCCAAAAATGTAATAAAATATGAGGTGTTTCATTTAAAAAAAAATCAATTTTATTGAAAAAGAAACGATTAAAAAATAGAGAAAAATAAAGATCATTTTACTAGAAACAACTTTTGTATTTTTTTTTTGCAACCCCCGTAGTTCTCGAAATAAGGTATAGGCCCTTCTTAAACGGGCCACCCTGTACGGGGTAGTCAACAAATACCTACCTACACATTTTACGAATTTTCATTTATTCAAAAATGGTTCTTTTCTTTTTGTTGCATTTGAAAGTCTAAGTCAAAATATAAAAAAAAAATCGGGGAATTTTTGAGATCTCTTGTTTTACTTGTTTTTACTTTACTACTATTACTTTTTCAATATATAAGGTGGTTTTGTTATGCATTAAGCTGGAACTCTTAAGTAAGGATTACCTAAAAAAAATTGAATAATATCCCGTTCGTAGACAACTCTACATTTTTAAGTAAAAAATTAAAATCCAAAATATACGGGGTACTTAAAAAATTACCAAATGTCAGTGAAGCATGTATTTTTTAATCGTGTATTATGGATTTGAATTTTTTTACTTAAAAATTTAGATTTTTGACTGAGAAGGGGATGCTAGACAATTTTTTTTAAGTAGTGCTTACTTAAAAGCTCCAGCCTAATGAATAAAAAAAATAAACTTTTATCTCGAAAAAGTAATATTTTGGACAATACTGACGATATCAAAAAACCTCCGATTTTGTTTTTTACCTTCGACTAATCATCATTCCTTGTCTTTTAAATTAGCGCCTATAATGGAGCTATATTTTCTTCCAGTGAACTGCAGTATATCGATGACCTGAATGAATCGACCGATATTTTATTAACCCATATTTTCTTTAAAATCAATGATAAATTGTGAAAGTCAAATTGTCTCATATTGTAGTATAATATATTTTTTTATGTAAAAAAAGTATGAGTCAATTGGATTGTTTGAGAGGTAAGTACGTCCCTCTAAAGTCCCCCAGAAATTCCCGCTACTCTAAAATGTCCGCGTGCTTGTTGTCATCTTGCCAGCTATTACGAAATGATCTCTTGCTAAAGATCCATGTCTCGTCTATGAAAACTGGAGTGAAACCTTATGGACCTAAATTTTTATTTTTTATATACTCCCTTAGAAAGTTGGTACTCTTATATACAATATCTGGTAAGTCCATTAAATATTTTCTGCTATTTGATTTCTTCCATTTAAAGCATATATTTTTATCCATCTTCTTAGGGAGTCGATTGAAAATTCAGAACATTCATTTTGTTCTCTGTGTCTTACTGTTGCCAATGTCGAAATTACTGTGTCGCGAATTACATTTTTCTTAAATAGTAATTTTGGTTTTAACTGTCTTTTGCTTTGAAGACTTGTTAGATGCGTAACCTTGGACATATTCGAGCTTGCGTATTTCTTGGACATATTCGAGCGCGGCATTTTAAGATATTGGGGATAACTGAAACAATCTTGAGTACCCTTCGCCTAATACGAACCCTTCATATAAAGCCCGGTTGTAGGGCAGGCCATCAGATTAGTAAAGAAAAGGTAGTCAGAAATACTAGAGCCCGCCATATCAAGGTATTGTGAAATAATTATTACATGCTCAAATGCAGTTAAGTCAAAAATCTGACGATTTGAGCGTGACCTAATGAGGCAGGAGGGTCGCGAACTTGCAAAAAAAAAACGTTACTTCGACATTCTCGAGGGCGGCAAATTTATTTTTTATTTTGAAGGGACTAATTCAAGGATGGTGGGAAAAATAGAATCTGATGATTTCCACGAGCCGGGGTATATATAAGAAATCCTGAACAACAGGGTAAAACGCGCTTTTTTTTAATGGAATGGTCTATTTTTCGATATTTAAAATCGTTATGAAATTCCAAGAAATTTGATATATCTTGTTGAACCTTAACTTCATTTATTTCTGAGATATTAACAGTTGAAAATTGATCTTTTTGCATCTTTGACATGCTATAAATTCCAAACGGTAAAGGATAGAAAAGGACGGCTTGCACTTTTCTATCTTAACTTTTTAAAAGCTATATGAACCAACATAAAATCAAGATTGTCTTTTTTTTATTAAAAATATATTTTTTTTCAAAAATTTTGATAACTGAGGATGTGTTGAAGGCCCGAGGTAGACCCACTTTTTCACAATCGGCACAGAGGCTATATTAGGTATCTACTTGCTGATATTGTGACTTTTTTGAGGTTAGAACACACAAATCCAACATCATTGACATATCACCCACTGATTACGGATGGACTGATAAATAAAATTAGAATTTACCAGGTTCGTTGGTGATCAATTACCGGAAGCGTATGATCATGTGATCATAATAACGGATGTTCCAGGGGAGAGGACAGATTAAGGTACATTTACTAATCAATATATTCATAATACATTACGAAATAAACTATATTAGTACCTGAGAAAAATGTCTTTAATTCATTGTAGCTTAGCAGCTTAAATTCAACCTGTTGAGTATAAGACACAATAAATACAAAACAAAAATAAATTTGATTATATCATATTTATAACAAGATGAAGATGGAGCTGAAGACAACGAGAGAGCCGGAGTTCCTGTTCGATGACTCGTCAACGGATGAAGATGATTGAATAAATTTGAGTATAAACAGAAAAATTAATAAAAAATAAATTTTTCACTTATACTATAATCAGTTTCCTTTTGTTGCAAAACATTCAGCAAACAAATAATTATCATGCCGCATGCCGCCAATATAGTTTTGCACCTATTATTGTAAAATCTCATAATTACTATACAGGCCAATTAATGCACAATGATGTAGACTTCTTACAAAACACGCTTCCTTTCCTTATCCCCTCTACCCCTTGAATATTTGGAATGACGTTGGCCGTGATGTTTTCTGGCGTTGGTTTGACAAGTTTTTTTACGTTTGCAGAAACATGATTTAAACCATCAGGTTAAGGAAACCCCGCACATTAAAGGTCATTAAGGATCAGCGTGGCCAGGACATCATGCTGAACGAGTCTGTATGCTAATCTGTCGCGCTCGCGTATTGCCGCATAACGTTTTTTTTTTTACATTTTTAAATAGCCACCACGAGTTTATGTTACGTCCGGACCGTAATTTTTGTACAAACAGCTCCATTTAGGTCCACTCTACTTACACTATGAATACCTGACCGCTCGAGCATATCTTTTTTTTCCTAATTTTTTACCTTTCCGTACGTTCACTTCCACCGGGCAGACCATCAGATCAACACACCTCAAGAATGAGGGACACGTGGGGCGTATATACTATCAATAGCTGACGCGCTCGAGTATTTTTTATTACAGTTTTTTTTAACAAGTTTGCAGGGCTCTACTCTCTAAGCCCACCGCTAAAAATGAATACATTATAATATGACTTTTTTCCTCCTTATTATAATCTTCTTTTAAATCCAATAGATTTCCACCACGCTCGAGAATGCCGTCGCCGTCGCGTCGTTTTGCTGGGTGGGCTCCCCTACATTTGTTTGATATTATCCGATTCTTCTTGATATTTTGCAACCAATTGTTGTGGAACTCAATTTTGTTGCATCTGGTGCTCGTTGTATTTTATTCTGAACTTGAAATGCGATTCTATTTCTGACTTGTTTGTTTTCTAGTTGAAAAAAAGTAAATATATTTAAAATTATTAACTGCGTTTCTTTAGTATACCTAATATATTTTGTTCGCTGCCCTTTTTTAAACTTTCAAAAATAAATTTACAAGAAACTGACAAATTTATGTTACTGATTGACAGTGACGGATATTCCAGGTAAAAATATAATAGATGTTTATTTATAGAAAATTAACAATCATCATCGCTGTTTGAAATATACTAAACGAAGAACAAAAATGAAGTCATTACAAATGGGAATAATTAGGACTTTACTGGACATTGTTTCACCTGCGTAGTTGCTTGCAGATCCAGAGGTCGATTTATTAACTAAAAGAACCATGTCGTTTCGCTCTCAAACACAGTAGCGGAAAACTATATAGAATATTCCAAAGAAGATAAGAAGAAAGTGTCAATTTAGTTATTTATTCAACAAGTGCATAAAGTAAAAGTTTTTTGCACGAACCGTGAAAATTGTCAAACGAGACCGCAGGTCGAGCTTGACAACACGTAAGTGCAAAAAAGAGCTTTTTGCACGTATTGCATACAATATTTTTTTCTACAATCGTTCAAAAAAGTAACAATTTTTAAATGATTTTTCGTTCCAAAAGTAGCAATTCTTTGTACTAATGCAAAAATTTCTATTTTGCACTAGTGAAAAGAAGTTATTTTGCACTAGTGAAAAAAATCTTTTTTGCATTCTTTTTTGTACGTCTCTTTTGTACTCGTATAAAATCCATACAATTTAACATAAAAATGAACATTACAGTTTGAAAAATTTCCTAAATTAACATTAGATGGAAGAGAAGACAGCACTTGATTTTTAATAGATTTTTCGCCAATTTGCCGATTACTAGTTGGTCCAGCAAAGGAGAATGATGGAGCTTCACTTAAAGATGCATGCATGCATTACCCTCCCTACAAAGTTGTCTGGCATCGCAGAAATTAAAGGCCGGCTTTCTTACTGTTCTCTTCTTGGTGATTGATTCGGATTGTAACATTTTTGCAGTCTTTTTACTTTACTGAAAAGGGATTCATCAACATATCATTCTGCAACTGAGGATGATCTCCAACCTCCATGTCTTTTTAGGCTTAAAATGTCTCCTCCTTCACCTGCCAATAAAGTAGCAGAGGAACGCCTAAACGCGTGACCAGTATAGAGCTGCGGCTGCGGGAAATTCATAAACTTTGTGATTTCCGAAGGGATTTTGGCAAAAGGGTTCCAACAAAAAGTCTCTTGTGGGATGTTTTTGGGCTACGAAAGTTGACGTAAACACATGAAAAGCTTGTTGCGGAAATATATCATTTAAATTTTTTAATAAAATATTATAACCGTTAGAATAACTGAAATCAGTTACATGAATTACATACTATTGTTTCACATTTCACACATTCTTCTAAACATAAACATACAAAAATATCCAAGCCTTTCTTCACGCAAGTGCGTACTGACTTAAACGAGACGAAACTAACCAAAGCTAACCTAAACTAACCAAAGCTAACCCAAACTAACTAAAGCTAACCCAAACTAACCCAAGCTAACTGAAATTGCTTCGCCTAGGCTTGCGTGAAGAAAGGCTTGCGCTTCGTGCAATCCTTTCTTCACACAAGTGCGTAGTGGCTTAAACGAGACGAAACTAACCGAAACTAACCAAAGCTAACCTAAGCCTAAAGTAACCAAAGCTAACCCAAACTAACTAAAGCTAACCCAAACTAACCAAAGCAAACCCAAACTAACTAAAGCTAAC
>MU188633.1:43380-60369 GCA_016904865.1 Pissodes strobi
CAAGTGCGTAGTGGCTTAAACGAGACGAAACTAACCCAAATTAACCAAAGCTAACCTAAACTAACCAAAGCTGACCCAAACAAAAAATGAAAATGACTTATTTCCGCAAGAAGTTTTTTGAGGTATTATGTTTAGAAAAATATTTAGAATGTAAAACAGAAACATGTTTTCATGTAACTGATTTCAGTTATTCTAGAGTCGAAAAAATGAAAATGATGCATTTCCGCAGAATTTTTTTTATGATTTTGTATTTGGGGAAGTTGCTCTATACTAAATAAACAAATATTTCTTACATAACTGATTTCAGCTAAGCGAAAGTTGATCCCGATAACTCTCTAGTCCGTTGGTAATAACAACTAATCTTGGTTTATTGGTTTTTGTAAGTAAAATTCTTACCAGTAAAATATCATATTTTTCTTCTAGGTCATCAATGGTCATTTTAGTTAATACATCCCTTCTACAAGCGCCTGCCATTTCAAAAATTGCGACAACCTCCATCATTAAATATTTGCTGTTCGGGGCTTCATTCAAAAATTTGCGTAGGTCTTCTTTGGAAGAGATTTTGGACTTTTTTGGTCCAAATGCCACTGAATTTCGCTTTAAAAATGCCATCAACTTCGAATAAGTCTTAATATCTATATTTTCTTGCAAAGACAACATCGATTTTACCATATAAACCATAAAGTTGACGGTTTCACGTCTTTTTATTTAGATGAAAAATGTGCCAAAAGGATAGTTTCGTTATATTTTTTAAAAGACGTTGCTTGACACCATGCCTTAAACCTTTTATAATCATAATATATCACTTTCGACTTTATTCGGATGAGTCTTGAAACCGCCCCTTCAGCTTCTGCCCTGATATTATCTGGAACTTCTTCAGAATCGCTTATATTAAGTCCAAGTGCTTGATTTAAGTGCAATAAGATTGCAATACCATTTGAAATAAAATTTGACACTAGGGACTTGAAAAGTCCAAGAAACTCAAGGCCTCGTCGTTGTGGAACCAGTATTCCATGATAAAAGCCACGATGATTCTAGATACCAATGTCGGTCGATATTAGCAAGTACAGTAAATTTGCCGCATTTTTAAAAAGGAAAAATAATGGTTATAAACCGAAGAAGTCAATGATTCTGGACTTACATAATATCAAAGGATTTCTACAAAAGCTTCAAATGAAGACTACCTAATTACCATCAATTTTGTATTTCAAAATTTAGTAATAAACAATAATTTTGTTACAGGTGGCGCTAATTATGAGTGTAGCTGGGGCCTGTCGGGGGAAGGAGCTGTACCAATTAGACTGCAGTGATGTGTTGGATCATGGACATTTTTTTCTGGTAAATGTACGGGACACAAAAAACTGCAAGGACCACTCCCTTGTAGTTAAAAGATCAAGTGAAAACTCTACAGATGTGGTAGAATTGGTGAAAAAATATATTGCTGTTAGACCACCTACACAGCATACGAGATTTTTTGTCGGGTACAGAAACGGCACATCACAGCCTGTCCATAAGAACACATTCGGACAGCTGCCAACAAAAATTGCCGAATATCTGCAACTACCAAATGCAAAGCTGTATACGGGGCACTGCTTTAGAAGAACGTCGGCGTCTTTACTTACATATTCGGGAGCAAACCTAGATCAACTTAAACGACATGGTGGTTGAAAAAGTAGTGCCGTTGCCGAGGACTATGTCGAAAATTTTCTAAACTAGAAGAAAAACGTGGCTGACCAAATTTTTATCGCCACTTCCTCGGAAGTTTCCGTTGCGTCCAGTTCCGTTGTACAGCACACAATTATATCTTCTACGACGACACTTCTATAGAATACGTTAATTAAAAATATTGCAGACTCCAATTTTCAACCTATTTTTAACTTAAATAGCTGTAGTGGCGTCAGCATAAACGTTAATGCTAGTAATGATACTAAAAATTAAATTAGGTTTTACTTAGTAAAAATAACTGTAAGCTTGTGACACGTTTTTGACAAATTTAATAAATTTGTAAGCTTGTTAGGTTTCTATTTCAGTGCTTTATTTGAAAGATTATTCTGTAATATAGGCGCTGTACTAAATTAATAAATACATAATTTTGCTTCATAATTTAATAACTTTACTTTTAATCCCTAGGGATTAAAACTGAGGCCCCAAAGTGCACATAAGACATAGGTAACATTTCAGGCACCTTAACAGGTTCAAGCAATCCGAAAATAAACTTTCTTTCTAAAAATTCAGTCCACTTGTCAACTACTGGAATTAATTCAACAAATTTTTCGGAATTCTTAATTAATGTGTAGAACAAATAAATGTTATTGATTTTTTATAATTAATAATAACAAATAGAACTCATGACCTTTGCGTTTGTTCTAATTTTGAAATATGCAAGTTATTATGAATTCATATAATGGCACTGAGTGTTATTACGAAGACCATAATGGCAATCAAATGAGGATGCTAAATGTGTCACATTGCCACCGTCGCGTCGTAGATTATTTAGGACTTTTATTATTAGTTCACGCATTATGAATCCCCGCAATTTCCCGTGAGAAGCCGCCACTGATATTCATAAAATATGTTATATCAAAGCATGTTGACTCATAGAACAAAAATGCCATGCATAATTCTCATGTAGGTAACCGAAATTATTCTGAAAATTATTTTGTGATATCCGAAAAGAAGAAGTCTTTTACTTGCCTTGAAGCCGTAAAACCCGTAAACGGACGGTGGTAAACTTAACATTCAGATGGCATCAACGATGACAAGGAAATTGCCTTGCAAGTACATATCGGTACTTATCGCGACGCCATCTAGTGGTCGTAAGTAATTTCGGGTGAAATATGAGGTACTGCGTTTGATCCTAAGAGATACGACTTTATGCCGTATATTCAACACTACAGGCAACATTCTAGTTTTTGCGCAAAGTTTATGGAATTTAAACTGGGGACGGAAATACTCATAAACATCATATCTAAAAAATCTGATATTAACCCAGGTTAGCTTTTTAATAGGGAATAGTTTGGGAATGGAGCGGGCACACAATTAGAATTTCCGGTTTTCCACGAACTCTGCTAAAGTTCATTCATTCAAGCTGTCCATTTAATGATCCATCGATTGCAACTTTATCGTTAATTCAATGAAAACTTTGATTGATGTTATGTAAATGAGGATAAAGGGACTACATTTTAAAAATAATTTGGCTTGCACAGAGTGTTCCAAAAAAGCTTAGCGCATAATTATTACAATTTTTTAAATTTATTTATTTTTCTTGAAATTAGTGCCCTATGGGATCGTTTGTTCAACCCTAAAATATTGTTACTCTAAAATGCGACGTTGCCAGGTTGATTTTTTTGTCCGAAATTACTACTTTACTTAAATTTTAATTCCGCCATTATTTTTCAGTTCTTTTTAGTGAAAATTTGTAAAATATCTAAACTGGGGTCATTTTATCTTACAAGATTGCAATGTTGTGTGTTCCATATACTAGTCCAAAATTTGTGTCACATACTAGTCCAAAATTTTTACTTAAATATAAATTTTTTCAGTCTTGTTTTACGTCATTTATTAAAAGGGGCGCGTCTAGTAGCATGTACAGATAGAGTACTAATTTGCCTTTAAAATGATACTACCACTCTTTTTTAAATTACAATTGAACAAAAATTAGAGGAAGTGAGGGTATTTTGTAATTCTAGTTTCAAAAAAATTTGCAAAAAATGTAAACGTTGATTATTTTGATTAAAATAAATAACGTGTCTTAGATCTACTTATGTAATATGCCATACGAAAATTTGAAAGTATTTAAAATACTTTAAAAGGATTTTTTCACTAATGAAAAAAATATGTCAAAAATCTCTCTCTATGTAACATGCAGCTAATTTGAAATACCACTAATTTGGAATGTTACAAAATAGCAGCAAATATTTTTTATTAGAAAGTTAAATGAAATAGGTATTGTTAAAAAGTAACCAAATAGTTATTAAAAGAGAAAATTAGGTAAATTATTTACAACAGTCGCACACATAAATTTTCCAGTGTCATATCACACCATGATTCATATGCGTGAGGCATTGAACCCAATGCCCTCCCATTGCAACTTTGCTAGATTTTTCATTGCAGAAAAACATACCTGATCTTCTGGCTCTCTATCTAAATCAAATTCCGGAGCGAGTTCTTCTGAGGAATTCGAAATGTTTAAGCCTGCGAGAGAGCTACTCTCGACGAAAAATTCTCGTGTCTTGCGAGTTCTCTCTAAGAAAATTTCTGTAATCAATTTATTATGCAAAATGATTTTCTATAATATTATCATATGCCGATTATGTGTAGAGTTTTGAAAAGTATAATAAAAACTATTTTTAACTGTCCTGCATTTCTAAAACATTCCATTTTTATATATACGGGATGATTCAGTTTTCATGAATCGACTTTGCTTAATTTAAAAGGAAGTATTGATTTTTTTGGAACTACCCGTTTCATCATTTTTCGTAAATGTTGAGTAGATTGTTAGATACATTGTTTATTAAATACCATGCTTTTCTAATGGCAAGCATCAATGTTATTAGCATATTAGAATTTCAAGTCACACTAAATATTATATAGAGTTGTAGAATATGTACTATATTGTTGTGGCAGATTCATCTTTTTGTAATAAATATTTACCTTTGATGCACTTCCCCTTCAATCATTTTCTATTTATTCAAAATTCAAGAATAACTGGTCTGGAAGCTTTCATCCCTTCTTCTATGAAACGTATCTCAAAGACTAAATCATGGTTTGGAAAAACTGCTCAAAAGAGGCCAATGCTAAAATTGCCACCTACCGCAAATGACGTCGAGATCCGTCAGCCAAAAATCGAAATACATTCATCACGACTACAAACCAGTGTAAGCCCATTGACGAGAACAAGGAGGGATATATCTAACGAGCGAAATGATGGCTCAATAGGGGAAACGGCCTAAGGAAAAGCAAATGTTTTTGCCGAAATGTTTGCTTCAAATTCTCCCTTAGATCCTCAAGGAAAGACTCCGAAAGGACCGGATGGCGTTCCCGCAAAAGTGCTTAAGAAATATGCTGTTGAACTAACAGCTCCGCTATGCAGGCTTTTTTCCCTATCATGCAGTACTACATGCTTTTTTTTTAGCTGTAAATGCGCTCAAGTGCAATCAATTTGCAAAATAATTTAAAAGTTTCTAACATTATCCAAAATCGATTTAATTTTTTCACGTTGATAAATACTGCTCTGAGAGGGCTGACATTGTCCAAACCGGCCGTACCTGATGGTATGGTATGAAAAAACTAGAATTACTCAAAATCGACTTAGAGTTTTCAAGTTGATAAATACTGCTCTGAGATGGATGGCATTGTCCAAGCCAGCCATATGGACTATCAGTAGCACTGCTTCCTGGGCTTTTCAATTTCTTAAAAGATCAAAGCATCCAAGTTTGTATTGATGGATATTTCTTGGAAAAATTTAAAGCAAATGTCGGAGATTCTCAAGGGTGTATAAATATCTCCTACACAGTTCCTGCTCTATAGCAAAGATTTCTTAGATAGGACAAAAAATTCTATTTACAGCTTGCCGCAGACGCACTCTTATGTCCTCATTCATGTCGCAAACTCCCCACTGCTCGTTCCTAACGCGCGCGAGAAAATTAGATGAGGATATGAACACCATCGTGAAATGGAGAGAAGAAAACAGTTTAAAGCAGGAAATACATAGACGGCTGTCTTCTCAAAAATATCAAACACCCCAGACCTTACTTATCAATGACAGGGCAAACACTGAATCTGGCTTCATTCATAAACCTGCTAGGCGTCAAAGTAGAAAACAACATGTCTTGGCGTAACGCCTAGGCAGCAGCATAAAAGCTAAAAGCACTCTATAGACCAAAAAAGCTATATGGGTGAATATCTGATAAATGAGCCTCGACATGTCCTAGCTTACAATTACTAAACAAAATAAAAATTTAACTCCAAAATCCCATGTTTTAATAGCTTTTTATATCTCTTACTAGTCAACCAAACTTATAATTATTTAAATTATTTATTTCAGAAATTACTGAATTCTTAATGTTCATTTTCTCATTCCCGTGGCATGTCTTTTACCCGACCTCTTTAACTAATCTTACGTTTTCTCACAAATATTAAATGAAATTCAATAAGCTATTTAGGTTTTTGCGAAGCGGAAGGAATGTTCTTTGAATAATTCCAAAGAATACTTGCATTTAATTTTTTTTTCGTCAAAAATAATTACCTAAACTTTGTCTACAACTTTTGGGCTCATTCCCGTGGCCCATGGCATTATTTCTCGCAAAAATTACAAGAGTTGGAATTTTAAATTTTCGCGGGGTTTAGTCAGTTGTTTTATACTTCTGCTTCTATCTGTCGATCAGTTTACCGGTAGATGTGGTCGAGTAAAGAAGTGTCGGTTGAATTTGTCTAGTGGCCACGTAGGTAACGTTGTAGTCATTCCCGTGGTAAGTAAACTCTTGATCAAATATAATGATTTTTTGATATTGATTAAATTTGTGGGCTTGTTTTTTGAACAATTATACAATTATGTCAACATGATTTCACTTGAACATAGCTAACTTTTTATTCTGCCGATTTTGTAGAAAAATATCATTCCCATGTCACTCATTCCCGTGTAAATTCTATGGCACGGGAATGAGACATATGACACGGGAATGATCAAATTAGGTATATCTTGTGTAAGAGATCATTTTTTGGTTACAGGAAGATGGCTAAGCAGTCTAGAGAAGATGTATTAAGAAAAAAAAGAGAAAGAGAGAGAGAGAAAAGAAAAGAAATTCGCGAAGATCCACTAAAATGATCCCAACAACTGCAAAAAAAAGAAAAATATAATATAAGACAGAAGCAAAAGAAAGTAAAAAGAATAATTAGAGATATGACACCAAGAGAAAGAAGAACTAAACGAAGGCAATGGAAGAGGAACTCGAAGAACTATTACTTATGGCAAAAGATATCAAAGGAAATACACCGAAGAATTCAAGAAAACCACCACCAAATTCTTCGGATGAAGCGGAAAAAGGTTATCAAGCAAAAACGCTATCTGTCAGACACCATGAAAAGTTTACACAGGAAATTTCTTTGTTCATATCCAGAAAACCAAATCAGCTATGCGTTTTTTTTTTTGCAGATCCCGACCATTCTGGATTGTAACAAATAAAGTAGAAAACAGGGATACTTACATGTGCACCAAACATGCAAATTTTGAATTGTTGATTCATAGCCTTTTTACTTCTGAAGTCTCGAAAACTGAAGTTGTGTCCGATCTCATCAAAAATTACTGGTGTGATAATTTAAAAGAACCAAAAGAATACTGTTTATTTAGAAAGTGTATATTGTGCAAGGACAAGAAGGTTACTTATAAACAATTTGACGAAAATAAAAATGTAAAATACCTAAAGTGGTTAACAAAGAAAGAAGATTATCTAGATAAAAATAACTAACCAACAAAAAACTTGTTCTAAGACTGTCAAAGAGGCATTTGAAACTACTCTAGGATTACTTATCCAAAAATATGAAATTGATCTTACTGAATTTATGGCTCATCAAGGAAGAATATTTCACCAGTACGAAGCTTTAAGCATTTTGAAGAAGAATCTCAACAACGACTCAATTCTCGTTCACTGTGATTTTAGTGAGAACTACATTTTAAAATATGCCAAGGGAACGCAAGCTTTCCATTTTGGAGGCTCAAGACAGCAAATTACTCTTCATACGGTTGCCATTTACAGAAATACTGGTAAAGCCGTTACACCGTTAAGTTATTGCACAGTATCAGAATGCCCAAAGCATGATGTACCCACCATCTGGGCCCACCTATTTCCAATAATAAAGAGTGCTCTTGCGAATTCTTCTACTATCCATTTCCTGAGCGATAGTCCGGCGACACAGTATCGAAACAAATTGATGTTTAGTTTCCTTGCTAACAAACATTTTTTCCCCAGATCAAAACAGTTTCATGGAATTACCAAGAGTCAGGCCACGGAATGGGAGCGCCAGAGGGAATTGGTGGTGTCTGTAAAAGAACCGCAGACAGAATAGTTGCACAAGGCGCAGACATAGATTCCATCCAAACTTTATTAAAAATTTTAGATGAAAACTGCCCGAAGATAAAGTTTTTTCATATCAAAGCCCAAGATATTAATGATGTGAAATGCGTCGTATATAAAAACCCAGTTAAAGTCTCCAAAGGAACAATGAAAGTCTATCAGGTTGTTAAAGATGCAGGTGCCTCAAAAATTTGGTTTAGAAGCCTGTCTTGTTTTTCGTGTGCTAATGACTGTATTCACTATGGGATTGGGTGTTTACCTTATGCTCAAAACCTTTCAGACCTAGAAAGTTCTGATGTTGACTGTACTAAATTGTATACTAAAAATGAAGGTAAATTATCGAGACGTATATTCGGATTCGGACAACGAAACAGAGACAGGTATAATTAAAAACTTTTCTGCATCTCAGATTTGAACTGGAAGTTACATTTTGGTAGAAGTATATAATGAATCGAGAATATAGATATATAGCTGTATGCATAAGCGATTTAGATGAAGAGGATGTTAAAGTTACTTATTTAGCTATTTGTCCTAATAATGCTAAATTGTTTAAACTAAATGAGAGAGATACCTCTTATACATCATTCGATCAGATTTCAGCTATTTTACCTGAACCAACTGTAGTTTGTAAGGGAAACAGATTATATTATTCTTTTCCTACAGCTATTGATGTTTTTGAAGAGTAAAAATGCCCTAGGGAAGCAAAAATGATTTTTATTATTATTTAGTTAGGTACATACACATTTGGTTACTATAGTTTGCCTACTAATTTTTCTTTTTATGTTTAGCTCCATGTTTCCATGATCATTATAGCTTGGTTATTACTTATATTTTATACAGAAATTATCAATATTTTTTTACAACCTATGGTTTTTGTTCCTTTAGTAGCTGTAATTTAGTACTTAGAAAAGACGTTTTGTTTGATGTTTTTTATTAATATTTTTTGTTCGACTTTATGGCTTATAAAAATATATATTCACTTTTGGTTTATGTTTTTATTTTGTAATATTTTTTGTCATAAGTTTAAATAAAAGTGCTTTTAAAAATAAGAATCACTATATATATAATGAAGATATTCCAATTCCCGTGTTTATACCCTCATTCCGGTGGACAGAGTTAAAAAAAAAAACTGTTAAAAATGAAAAGGAAGGGATTTTTTTACGTTTTATGATTTAGTAACATAACTGATAACATAGACTTTACAAATAATCCTAATATTCGTTTTGAAATTAAAAAATAGTTTGTTACAATTTTATTTCTCAGAGGCTCATATTCTGTATATTCACCCATATACACCACATCAGCTCTTACTGCTCTATAAGTCTCAAATTCCACATCTGGAACACTGTTCCCATGTGTGGAGCTCGGCTACCAAACACTTGCTCAAGTTATTGGACTCCATACAGAGGAGAGCAGCCAGTCTTGTGGATGACCCAGAGTTGACTAAATACCTTGATAGCCTTGAACATCGAAGAAAAGTGACGGACTTATCTTTTAACTATCGATACTACTACGGAAGGTGGTCGAACGAGCTAGCACTTTTGATTCAGCCCAAAGTTCTGCCAAACAGAAACACCCGTCAGACTACTGCTCATCAACATACGATTCAGTTGCGAACACCTAGGACGTTGCTGTTGCAGGACTCGTTTGTCTGGAAGCCTGCCTCGCTCTGGGATGTACTTTCGAGTAAAGTTTTTCCCGAAAATTACAACCTACAGCGCTTCAAGTTCAACGTCCACCATCATCTCCGCACACGCACCGCGCGTTGAGTGGTATAGGATTTTCCTATTCTGTGTATGCTGAACATATAAAAAAAATGCTATAGTCGAATTGCTAGATGACCCTAAAAGGAGTATCCGAGCTGCGCGATTAAACGAATTTTTATGGAGACCAAATGGCGCGAGGGTATAGAAGAGGGCTGATATATTTGTTTTTTCACCTTTGATCGGGGCTTCTTTCAAAAAATGCCGGTAAATATTTACTTTGAGCACTTTTCGAATTTTGCAAAAAAAATTTATGTGACGTGTAGAAGACAGTATTAGAAGTGTTTTGTGACACGTTACATATTGCGCAAAACACTTTCGACGCCAAAAATTGAAAAATAAAAATCATAAATAAGGCCATTTAGTAAGACATTTAAACGCGAATTCTCCCAATTTGACGTTACCGCTGAAAATTTACTTGCAATGTTGTCACACTTGGCTAACATTCTTGATTTTCAAGTAGGTAAATGTCCCAGGGCAGGTGCATGGAATATCAATTATTGAAATTACTTACATGGAAATGGATGAAGCACTAATGGGTAAAGCGCCGCTGCATTTTTCAAAAAAACGTGGAACCGCTTTGTATAGTCAGCGAACATTAACTACAATAAGAAGATTCACTCTCCGCGGCGACACGTCAACGGTATGTCTCCTTCCCCGCGCGAAAACTAGCATGATACTGGCATGTGACCTTTGGACCCGGCGCACACTGGTTGAATTTCTAGGAAAGCTGGCCATAATAAGGTTTACCAGAAATAAGACATACAAGTTATTAAGTATTACACGTTTAATATATCGTGTTTTAGAGAAATAATTGTTGAATTTTTTGCTCATCATCTATATTTATATATAGGGAGTATCAATTATCACTAACGATCAAAATCATGTATAAAAACCATTTGTATGTTCATAAATCGTTTTAGAAAATGATTTTGAAAATTAAGGGCTCCTTCGTTTTAAAAAAAAGGGTTTTAAATTTTTAATTTGATGATTCCAATTTTGTTTTTGCAAAGGTTAATTCAGGAGTCTCACGAGCAAAATAAATGTTAAGCGGACGACAGAAACGCATTGATGAGGGCCTGAAATTTTGCCATACATGTATTCCAGAGTTATCGTTTTCTTTTTTAAATTGATCTAATAGGAACGAAACTAGTAAAAAATATAGAAGCATCAGTGCAGCTGTAGTTCAAAAACACTTGCTTATATTCTGACTATCCCAAGGTAATATCAATGCCATATTTACAAGTTAAAACTAAATTATAAATTTCTATCTGCTGATTCAGCCAAAGTATTTATTACCTCTTTTTATAATAACATCAGTCTTGCATCAGCAATAATAATTCTGCCGAAATTTCAGCTTCAGTTTCACTTACTTATGGGATTAGGGGTGGGCGACAATAATCGATTATTCGATTCACTTTTAAGAAATTACCGATTAATCGACTTATCGATTAATATTTCAGAAAATATCGATAATCGATTATATCGATTAATCGGTTATTCAGTTGTTTGCTAAAATATTAAGCGTTTAATCGATTATTTAATTTCTTGCCCACTCGGTACCGATGACTTTGCAACAGATATAGCTTTTAAAATTCCAATAATTTAATAATGCCTTGAGTTAAGGGTAATTTAAATGACATTTGAAAATACTTTCAGTACAATATATGAAGCAAAAAAAAAACAGAGAAACGTAAATGCTCAAACAAGACAGCAGCACGGAAAACTGCGCACGTTACAAATTTAGCCAATAAGGGATCCTCATTTGCATTTTAAGATCCTCTAAATCGACGTCTCCTATTGGTTGATCCATCTCGTATTACAATATGTCTTCGTGATGCAATCAATTTCTGCCAAGAGCTCTCGTGAGTGTCGTGGTGTAGAGGTTTAGACAGCTGGATTTCACTTAGACGGCCTGGGTTCGATCCCTGTTCCTTTTTTTATTATTTTTTTAAGATTATGTTTCTAAACAGTTTTTTTCTTGATTTTGGGTACGTCTTGGATTAGTTTTGGGCATGTCTTGGGTTAGTTTGGGTTAACACCCGGTTAGTTTCCTTTTTTTGAGCCCCCGTAGCGAGCGAAGCGAGCGGAGGGCCATGCGAATCGACCAATAGGAGAGGCCGATTTTTATATAGGGCACTATTTGTGTAAAGGATCTTATAATGCTCCTCATTTCGACGCGCCATTTTCTGATAATCTGGCTTCAGTACTTCAGTTGTTGCACAATTAGGTATAACACCAAGACATAACCTCAACGGAGTGTTAGCACGTTAGCTGTACAGTACATCAGTCTTTATCTTTTTATTATGTATTTGGGCAAAACTATATGATAAGAAGGATCACTTTCCGCGGCGGCATCTCAACGGTGTGTCTCCTTCCCCGCGCGAACTCTAGCAGAATATCGGCAGGCCATGACACAAATAAAACAATCATGTTGGCAGGCGACCCTTGACGCGGCGGCCATAGACCAGCTCATCCTTTTGTCAGATTAATTTTCACGCCGAAATTCTATAGTAGAGTCAATATTCGATATAAGATAATATCGCTGTTTTTTAGTTGTGTTGTATTACAAAATAAGAATTTCGATATAAAATATTGTGCGAAACCTTTAACCAATTTTAAAATCACCCAAAAGGCCAAAATTTAATTAAATATTAAAATATAAGGAAAAATCGAGCAACATTTTCTTCTTGATGTCTTTTGTCAGAATATTAGTATTCGGAAATATGGTGAAATCATTAGCACAATATCAAAATCTTTTAAATAATAGTTATTACATACCTTGAGTATTGTTATCAATAATAACTAATTAAAAACGTTAACAGATTTTTGAAACAGCCAGTTTAATACAAACTTTATCAAAATATTTATTTGGTCATAATAATAAAAAAAACCATAACGTAAGTTTGACAGGGAGCTGCAAACAATTCAGAAGATATCAATTGTGTTTTTCCAAAGCTAAATAGAGTGTTAGAGTGCTATAAATAATTTCGTCATAAATTTGATTAAATATACCGCAAACGAAAATATCGTTTATGGCCAGCTTTTATTTAAATTCAATCTGTGTGCGGCGAAGTTCGCCGATGGTTACCAGGCAACGAAGAAAATAAACGACGATCCATTTGTAGTGCTCTCTTGCCATTGAGTGGACCTTCTTGTCGTAGTTAATATTCGCTGGTATAGTCCCCAATTATATTTCCTTTTCTTAATTTTCGCCTCGTTAATTTCTATAATTTTTCCTTCGCCCCCAATGACCTCACTGTGTCTTCATTAACCCAAACTAAGCAAAACCAACCCAAACTAATCGAATCTAACCAAAACTAACCCAGACTAACCCTAATTAGGCAAAGTAAAAAGATATGTTTTCACTACTTCATACTAAGCAAAACCAACCCAGACTAACCAAAACTAACCCAGACTAACCCTAATTAATTCGAGAAATGTTTCTGGGTTCTCCTTGGCACATACTTTGGCTATTTCAGGCGCAATTCCATCTGGCCCCGGTGCCTTCCTTTTTTTGAGTTGTCCAGTGGCGTCCGTAAGTTCCTCTAGTTGGAGAGGTGGTATTTCACTTTCGTTTATGATGGAGTTTTCCCATATTATTTTTTTATGCGTAGGGAAGAGTAGTTTTATTTGTTCCGCCACAGTTTCGTCATCTGGTATTGACCTATTTTTGAGTTTGAGTCTCTTGGTTACTATCTGGTACGCCTTTCCCCACACGTCGTCGTCTAATTCGCAGCAGAGCTGCCTCCATTTTTCTCTCTTGCTATTCATTATAAGCTTTTTTAATTCTTGTTTTCCTGTTCTGTAAATTGTTTCCAATTCCTCTCTCTGTCCTTGAGTCACCCCGCTATTCGCTCGCGCTCTGGTCAGTTTTCTTCTTGCCTGAATACAAAAGGATCTTTTCTTTGCTATCTCCGTGTTTCACCAGTATACCGGCGTGTGTTTTCCAATACCCTCTGTTCTTTTGCGAAGATGCGTGTTGCATTTTTCGGAGAGGCATTCTATTAGCTTTTTTGGAGTTATGTCGTTGACGTTTGAGAACATTCCCTCGCACTCAGTGGCAAAGGTGGCCAGAGTCTCTGGTGTTATATGCCATCCCGTTTGTTTTGGAGATGAGTTTTTATGCTCTATTTGTGGTGAGAATTCAAGGTGGTATCTTATGCTGTTATGGTCGCTCAAATTTTCTTTAGTTGTGTCTACCCTCCAGGACTTGATTTTTTCACACATTTCCTCTGTGCATGCAGTGAAGTCTATAACTGAGCTTCCGTTTGCGCTGCTGAAGGTGGGGGTGTTTCCTTTGTTTATAATTATTAGGTTGTTTGTCATTATCCAGTCTTCAAAGATTCGTCCCCTTTGGTTTGTGTTTTTTGAGCCAATAATCGGGGTCTTGGCGTTTAAGTCACCTCCCATTACAACCTCTTTTCCTGAATTTCTTATATGCGATTCGATGTCCTCCAGTAACTGTGAGAAGTCCTCAACATTCTCGTTTGGCGAGAAATAGCATGATATTACCATGCACACGTGCAGCTCTACGATTACGAACCCCTTTCCGCTGACCGCTTTTTTTAAAGGGTGTTTTCTGTTTACATTTATGAAGGAATCGCAGTTTATATCACTGTAGTCAGTTTGGATTTTTTTGTTTGGCTCTTGTCCGATGATAATGTCTATCTGATCCTCCATTACGGTCTTGAGAAGTAGATCGTGCGCTGCCCTGCACCTATTTAGATTTAACTGCAATATCTCGATTTTAGTATTGTTCTCCATTGCATGTGGTGATGACGCTTCCTCTTTATTATTTCCTCGCCCTCGGGGGGATTTTCCTGGATTATTACTGTTGTGGGGATCCATTATTGGGAAGAGTGGTTGTTTTGTGCTATACGTCTTGTTATAGAGAGAGCCTTGCGGAAAGCCGGGCACAAACCTGCGCCGGCCTTGTGTCCGGTTTTGTTGCATATCGGGCATTTTTCTTCCTGGCTTATGCAGTCTTTCTCTGCGTGTCCTGCCTCCCCACATTGACTGTTGTGTGCGTGAAGAAAGGTGAAATAATGAGTGTGCGAGAGCGAGATAGTATAAGTTTGGAACATGTCGGATGGTTTAACATAACTGCATTTTGTAAACTTTGTTATTTTTTTCTGATAAGTAGAAACATTTGCGCAACATTTAATGTGTGGGAGATGGTAAGAGAAGTAACGTAGAATATGTCAGTATTTTTATTTTTTTGGTAGCCAATAAGTGCGCAAAGTAAATATTGACCAAAATGCCTATGTATCAAATGGCCATATTTATTAAAAATTTAGTGGAAAGAAATAATATCAGCTAAATTCTGAACCACAATTTTATTAAGTAAATGTGATATGCATGTGCATACAAAACAAGTTCATATATTTTATTGTAATAGAACATAGCTTTTACATAATCATAACCTAAAATAATTCTGTTTTTAGAATTTTCAATTAGCTTGGGTTGGTTTTTCCCACATTTCGCAATATGATCAAGCCGGATCCTATTATTTTGCACCAGTAACTTTTTGCCTTCCCTCACTGTTCAATTCAAAACCTCAGCCAAAATAATAATATATTTATTTACAAGTTCACTGCTCTGCCGTATAATTTAAAATAAATATTATCAGAAAACAAGCGTTCTCCCCTTATTCCTATTTCGGACGTGTCCCTTTGATACATTTACCTGTCGTCGAACAACTCGACTATGACCAGATTCAAAGTGGCATGAACGGTAATAATTATTTAGGACACAAATTATTCAGGATGTTTAATAATAAGTGTTTCCAAAAATACTGATTTTCTATTGAGGGAATATCGGATTTTCAAATCGTAGACCCTATATAGGGTGTGCATTTTAAATTATACCACTATTGCTATCTTAAACGATAGCACCTATCGTTTAAAGGTTAAATTACAAAAAGGGGGTATGCCTGTGGACCACACACCAAAATTCGCCTGCAGTTCTGCAAATCGTATTAGGTATAGGGCGCATAACTCCCTTTTTTTCATATTTTACCACATGATTTCTGTTAAATAATAAAATAATATTTTTATTTCATGCAAATTCGCTGGCACGAATGGTAGAACATAGTATGCATTAAACCCCGGTCCGTTCAACGGTCGATTCTTGTCAGAGGAAGATAGGGAGTTCGGCGCGGATGACGAGGATGAGACAGTTATTCCATGTTTGGTTTGAATTGTGAGCGGGACTCTCTTCGTTCACCTCGCCGTATCACATTTTATTAAGCGATCGTAACTCTCGCCTACAGAAGTTTCACATTTTCGGAGATATTGAACATCATTTTATTTTTATTTAGGGCGCCACCAACTTGTAGATGGCGCAAGCTAGAATATACCCAAGTTGAAACATGAAACTCGTTTTGGCTTAGGCTTCGCAACAAAATAAAATACGAATAATAAACGCAGCGGTGGACGCCTTAGGTCCAAGTAGGTAGGAAGGTAGTAACGCAAAAAGACTTCTTTTGTCGAGGGAAAGAAAGACAGAAGGTCTCCGGACTCCTCACATGGCCAAGAAAGAAACTCCCTCGAAAAAAAACCTGTTAAACATCAACACATTGAAGGCCTTGCTTAAAACACGAGGCAAAATACATTTGCCGACAGAGCAGAAAAAAGAAAATACCAAATAAAATAAGCAGAAAAAATATGAATCTTTTACTTGTGAAGGATTTTTTATCCGCTTAATGCCGAAATCGGTTAGGCTGCCTCCAAAGGGGACAAGAAAATCTTCTGTGACGAGAATTAAAACTTGGAATTAGGGACTATTCTCCTTGAATGAAATTTTCATAAGATTGTGTTACTCAGACAAAAACCAAAGGTAACTCACCTGACAAAAGCAGTATTAAATCTCAGTGAGGTGAGAGTTCCAGGCACCAAACAAACAATCATCCAAAGGTAAGGTAAAGGTAAGGCCCGAAACTCAAAAATGGGTCGAATGGAAAATCCCACAAGGGTAAAATCAATCAAAAACTTCCCCCACAACACCACACACTGCCGCTACAAATGGCTGATTTGTGAAGAGTGGCGCACCTGAAATTTCCCGGAAACAATGGAAATTCCCCTAAAATCACCACTTCAAGATTTCGACTGGCCAAAAGAAACACGGCCTGCGCATCACATGTCTCCCCCAAC
>MU188635.1:0-28207 GCA_016904865.1 Pissodes strobi
TTATTGCTGCTGTATATCAGCGGCAAGATGTTTTATCGCATCGGTGGTTCGGCAGACTACGTTGCTAGAACTATCAAAAATCTCAAGAAAACTTTTTTAAAATCGATGTATTGGTTTTTTCTTCGCAGGTAGTAACCACAAACAAAATCTATTTTGTCCTCGATAGTACCATTCAATACATAAGTGGTGTTTTCTGGTCTATATATCATATAAATAAAAATGCTGCTTTTTGACATAGTTCTATTTTGGAAGACCATAAAGTTCATGTGGGAGCTTGACTTGAAAAGTCGAAACCGGTCGCAGGTGGCACCTTCTAGAACCTAATTGAAAATCAAGCTCCCATGTAAAAATAAAACGTTGACATGTCGCACGTTTCTGCTACACCCTGTATATACAAAAAAATATGCTGCTGTAGTTACATTAGCCTCTAAAACTTGTGTACCTAATTTTTTATTAATGCGAAAAACAAAAATTTTAGCGTTTCATTTCTTTCTTTATTTTTGTATGCTATTTCATATTATTGATGTGTAAACATCTTACGCGGCGATATGAGGGTAAATCTCGGCAAAAGGGACGGAAATGTGGGAACGGAATGTGTAAACGATGTGACATTTCAACTCGTGCGCATTGAGAAGCAAGCTAATCCAGGACGTCCGCGATTGCAATGACTCAAATGGCATAGCCTAAAGAAGAATAGCCGCGACACTCGGTTCGTTTAGTGGGGTACGGAATCAAATTTTCTTCCTGAAGCGAGAATACTACGCAGTTGGAACTCGATGCCAATCATACGCGCTTACCTGGGCCGGAGTGCAATAAATTTTCATAGGAATTAAAATTGAAAAAGATTTGTTGTTTGGACAAATAGACTATCGTTATGTGTATAGGTATATTGTTTAATTTGTATGTTACATAAATAAGGTAATGTTTATGCGTTAAAATGGGAAAAGGACGGCAGAGTTGTGCAGCTAGTTAATTTGCTTATTTAAACTTAAATTTGATCATAAGGTATCGGAATCGGTTCAAATGACTAAAATAAATTGGAACTAACTGAAACTAACCGAAAGTTAATTGAACGACTAACCAAAGCTAGCCAAAAGTAACCATAAGCAACAAAACAGGCTAAAACGTATCGTAACAGGTTACAAAAATTAAAGTAAGTTAAAACTAACCAAAATGAAACGAATTTAAGCGACTAACCAAAAACATTAAATTTACTTATAACGTATAGGAACCGATTCAAATGACTAAAATAAATTGGAACTAACTGAAAGTAACCGAAAGTTGATTGAATGTCTAACCAAAAGTAACTAATAGCACCAAAACGGGCTAAAACGTATGGGAACAGATTAAAAATATTAAAGTAAATTAAAACTAACCCAAATTAACCGAATATTGGCAAGTAACCAAAGACATTAAAAGTGGTTACAACGTATCGGAACCGGTCCCAATGACTAAAATAAATTAAAACTAACTGAAATTAACCGAAAGTTGATTGAACGAAAGTGAGTTGAAACTAACCGAATTTTGAGGACTAACTAAAATTAACCAAACACTTCAAACACATTTAAATTAACTATAATGTATCGGAACCGGTTCAAACGACTAAAATAAATTGGAACTAAGTGAAAGTTATCGAAAGTTGACTGAATGACTAACCAAAAGTGAGTAAAAGCACCAAAACGGTCTAATAGTATCGGAACAGATTAAAAATACTAAAGTAAGTTAAAACTAACCCAAATTAGCCGAATTTTGGTGACTAACCGAAAGTAATCAAAAACTTTAAAATTGGTTATAACGTATCGGAACCAGTTCAAATGATTAAAATAAATTAACACTAACTGAAATTAACTGAAAGTCGATTGAACGACTAACCAAAAGGGCTAAAACGTATCGTAACAGATTAAAAATATTAAAGTAAGTTGAAACTAACCTAAATTAACCGAATTTTATCGACTAACCTAAATTAATTAAAAACATTTAGATTGGTTATAACGTACCTATCGGAACCGGTTCAAATGACTAAAATAAATTAAAACTAACCGAAAGTCGATTGAACGACTAAGTAAAACTAACCAAAAGCGCCAAAAAGGGCTAAACGTATCGTAACAGATTAAAAATATTAAAAAGTAAGTTGAAACTAACCAAAATTAACCAAATTTTGGCGAATAACTTGAATTAATTAAAAACATTTAAATTGTTTATATCGTATCGGAACCGGTTCAAATAACTAAAATAAATTGGAACTAATTGAAAGTAACCAAAATTTGATTGAAAGACTAACCAAAACAAACCAAAAGTAACTAAAAGTACCAAAACGGGCTAAAACGTATCGGAATAGTTTAAAAATAATGAAGTAAGTTAAAACTAACCCAGATTAATTCAATTTTGGCTACTATCCTAAAGATTAAAATTGGTAATATCGTATCGGAACCGAAAGTAATCGAAAGTTGATTGAACGACCCAATTTTGGCGACTAACCAAAATTAACCAAAAACATTAAAATTGGTTATAATGTATCGGAACCGGTTCAAATGACTAAAATAAATTAAAACTATACGAAAGCTGATTGAACTAACCCAAGCTAACCAAAAGCACCAAAACGGACTAAAACGTATCGGAATAGGTTACAAAATTTAAAGAGCCCAAAAATAATCGAAAATTAATAATATGGAAACATTCATAAAATATATATGTATACACATTTTATAGAAATAACAAGTTTCTAATTTTTTTATTAGTCTTACAACTATTTCATTATTTAGCCATGTTGATTTTAGTTTGACAATATTTTTGAATTATATTTCAATATAAAAGGTCTCAAAAGAGCGGGACATATTTTCCGATTTTCGAATTCTTCTAAAAATTCTAGATATATTTCATGTGGCATGTCGAATAGCATTCCTTACATTTAAATGCAACTGTTTTCAAACAGTAACTTTGAAATTGTTGTAACTTTAAAACCCTGTAGAATTTGATCGGTTTGACTTAGAGCGAAACGATTTGCATTTTCTTATCTTAGTTATTTAGTATCTACCTAGAGATACCAAATTTTCGGTTTGGTGGGAAGTATTTTCCAGGTTGTGGTTATGTCGAAGATAAAAAGTGCAAAACATTTAGTTTGGCAATTAACAGTTCGGATTCTACAATAAAGGTGTAAGTCTCAAAAACATTGTTTTTGCTGGTTGTTCGTAATAGTCGATCGTTATTCAGATATATCCATTATTTCAGATTTGATCGGCACCTTGATAACATTTTAATTCGCTGTAACTTTTTTGTTTTTAAAGATATCAAGGTAAACAGAAAAGCAAACTGTAGGGTTGGTAGCCAATTTTTTTCTAGGTTAGACATAAAAGAAAACACTAACAATTTTCTGACATAAAAGCCTACTCTATATATTTTTTAAATAGAACACCCTGTATATTACTACATGTTTGGACTCTCTAGTGAAATCTAAACGCATGTGGTGTATAATATCCTATGCCTATCGTTAGTTGTGACAGTTGAAAGTCGGGCATTTTGACAGGCTTTAAAATCTAAACCGCACGAAATCAAAGAAAACGGTTTGTACATCTCTATCTTAGGTTTTCATAAGCTATCGAATGACAGTGACTTTAAATTTAACCCGAGGTTTAAAAGTTCCGGTTAATTTTATCCGCGGGTTAAATTCGAACTTACTGCCATTCGATAGCTCATGAGAACCTAAGATAGGAATATGCAACTTTTCGCTTTTACCCACGGCTTCGCTCGCGTTGATTATTACCATTAATTAATTCAATTTTCCACACGCAAACTACTTAACCGATAATCATTAAATTTTGTACAGATAATTTCAAGAGTAGAGTAAACACTTTTAGCTTTTGCGCGCGTTTTCGCTCGCGTTCATTTTTACTGTTGGTTTTAATCCTATTTTCCACGCGTAAACTACTTATCATGAAATTTTTTACAGATATTTTTTTAATTTTCGACATGCCTTGGGTTAGTTTTTAGTCGTTGCGCCCCTGTAGCGAGCGAAACGAGCGGAGGGCTATGCATGAGGTGTAATATTAGTCATTCTAATGCTAACGTTACATATGTAAAAAATTAAACATCGCACGGCTGGTGGTATCTGTGACGGGAATGTGTTTTGCAAGCTGTCTATAACCGCTAGTGTTAAACGTGTTCTTTCTAACGCCAGGGTATCGGCAACCAATTCCAAATAAGTGGTTGCCTATATTCAGGCGACCGCGGCCTAAGGTGGCATTAGATTTTCATGTCGATATAGGATATGTTTACACATCAGTGTCTCGAGTACTAGCAGACTCGCTCAATTTTTTTTATGTTAGAACTCTGTTAAAACTATTAACAAATTTATGAAAGTAATGCATTCCCTAGCATTTTTTTACTAAAAATTAAAATAATATATCTACAGCAAGTTTTCATTCCTTTATAACCCTCAATAGAATCTTAGGGCAAACTTTCTCGTCCGATTGCGCTTTCAAATAATACCTTTAGATCTTTGTCACATTACATAGTGACGCACTTTATTAAATATTTCGCGTCGAGCTGTACAGTTATTTCAGCCCCACTAATCATTTTCGTTCCTTTCATGACTAATAGACTAAAAACCTACCTAGTTTATATCATGAACAGTAAAAGTTGTATCGTTTGAGAGTTCCTTCAAAGAGGTATTGCCTATTAAATGTATAAGATTTTATTTGGAATAACCGATATTCTCGCATAATTACAGTCGATAAAGAAAACAAACACATAATTATAAAACAACGTTTACTTTCACATTTTCATATTTGTACATAAATAATTATTATATTACGTAAAAAACTTAAATTTATAAATATATTGATAGATCTCCTATAACTTAGACTGAAAATCACTTATCTTTAAAATATAGGGAAATATACAAGATTCACGAATAATTGTAGCGCCGTATATACAGTGTAATCGTAAAATAAGGAATACGTAATTTATTTATTTTTTAAATCCCAAGAAATTTAGAAAATCCTCATATAAGTTCAATTATATTTTTAGTTCCATATTTATTTCCAAAATTTACTCACCTCTGGCGTTATGTGTGTCCCAAATAGTACGTTAACGAAAACATATTTTTAAGTGGATATCCTATTTATTATTTCAAGTTTTGGTCCTACTTTAAAAGCCGAATTTAAAAACCTAGTACCATTTTATAATGTATTTTATTATAAAATGCTAGTACACTTGACGTCTATCATTAGCGCGACAGGAGCCACAGTCATTTGAAATAATATCTTAAAAACGTTATTGCACACGTATGTATACAGGACAAGCCACCGAAGCGAGCGAGAGTTGTAATAGAATGAATTTTTAATAAGCTTACTATTGTGAAAAGTTTATTAACTTCGGAGATAAGGTTGTCAGTTGGAACATTTTTAAAAGCAAATTTCCTCTGAACTTTGCTCTTCCACTGTAAAAGAAAAATAGTGAAAAAGATTTTTTCAAATTTAATTTTCCATAAAGCAAAGTTCAATGTAGTGAGTAGTGAAGTTTCATTAAACGGTTTAAAATATCATTCTTAGTTTTTATCAGGAGCAGGAGCAGACTCTAGCAGTAAAACTGATTTATGGTCTCTGATTGACGTGTCGCCGCTTCGAGGTGTCGACAAAAGGCTACTCCAATTGCTGGCAATGGGCGGTCCACTCTTTTTAATCAAGCCGATAATAGGGCTGAAAATTAAACCAAATAAATGCGGTTTGAACTTTCAGCAAAAAAAAATTTTTTCGAGTTAAAAATTATCGGAGTAACTTTAACGTGAAAATGAAGAAGAGAAAAAGCGGGCGTCTTCCAGTGAAGTATTTGATATGGGCTCCACGATCTAAAGATTATAAAATTACTCACGAAAAAAGTTTATGGTTGTAAAATCGATGGTAAATATTGGGGCCACCGAAAATCCATTTGTTTAGCGGCTAAAAGTAAACATCTAAAGATTCTATGGTAAGTCATCAGTTTTCGTGACCTTGCTTCTCATTATGACTGATGTTCCGTCTGGAACATGATTCATATACGGGTCAAAATGACGTGTATTCCGCCTGGAGCATGATTCATATACAGGTCAAAATGATGGGCGTTTTCGGTTACCAATTCTGATATTCTTTTATTTATTATTTACAGCTATATAGCTTCTTACTGACCAAAAATGGACTAATTCTAACAAATGTCCTGCCACATCACAACGCACGAAGAATCTTGTAAGCATTGCAAGTGACTGATTCGGTTATAGACTCAGATTATTCGTACGTTCCTGAAAATGTGAATATTCTTACCCCAAGCGATGCAGAGAATAGTCATTCCGATATACCCAGTTTTACTTCACGGACTCCGAATCGTGACCAAATCGAATTGAGCTCACATCAATTACGTAAATGATTTGCCAGACGATGAGAAAAGTGTTTATTGGCGGCGAAGACGTACTGTTGTACGACCAATTGTAGAAAGTGCCAATGAAAATCAATAAGATGAACATCATGCATATGGTGAACAAATGGAACCTACTACTGACTTCGAAAAAATAATTGTTTCTTCTGTCTGTATCTGAACGTCAATCTCCACAAACTTCGTGAGGTAATGTAATAAAAGTACTGCTACACGAAGTTAATGGTCCTGCTCTAACTCTAGATACAAGATCTACCCTAGATCAAGTATGTCGTTTGCCTGTTACCCCAGCAATGGTGTATAAAGTTGTGGTACATACCAACGAAAAATTGGAAGTTACGCATTCAAAAGTAGAGAATACCAACCACGCCTGTTACAAAGACACACCCCGACGTGAATTAGAGATGCTCTGCAGTTTTCTTTCTTTTCCTATTTTCAAGTCATCCCCACCAATCGCTGTACCTCATTATTTTCAACCACAATTTCTGGGCGTCCAATATTTCGAGCTAAAATTATTGAAAAAGTACTTTTGAGAGCACTGAGGTTAGGCGACCGTGCTAGCAGAGCAGAGAGAGAAAAAGCAGGCATGTATGCATGTATTTCAGAACTCTTCGATCGATGGTCTTATTTCAAATTATTCGCCAGGGGTCCATATGACGGTTGATGGGACCCTAGCACCATTCAGCAGAGGCCGAGTATACTTTCTTATGTATAACCCAAAGAAACCTGCATCAAAATAATGAGCATGACAGATTCTCACACTTCCTATCTTTACAATGCGTATATGTGCACAGGAAAAGGTAGTGATGGTGCTCCTCTTTCCGACAGCAAAGGAAAACTACTTATTTATTTCCATATAGGCAGTGATTCAGCTGTCCAAATGCATTTTTGGTACTAATACTAATGTGACATGTGAGGATTTATTCACATCACTGGAACTGACGAACGTATTGTTTAAGCAATAGGTTGACCACGGTCGGAACCATGAAAAAAACGACAGATTCACCCTTATTTCAACCAAGGAAAGACAGGTAAGTATTTTCAAGTCTCTACGGTTTTAGCAAAAAACTCAAGCTACTCTCTTCTATTCCTAAGAAAACCAAGCAGTTGTTCTCCTATCATCAATGCATCAGACAGAACCCACAGCTAACAAGGCAAGCAAACCTGAAATACTAACTTTCCATAATACCACCAAGGGCAGCTGTGATACGATCGATATGAAGTGCAGCAATTATAGCGCAACTACAAAACGAGGAGGTGGCCGCTGGCTATTTTTTATAACACGATAGCTACGGCAAGCTCGAATGCGCATATTTTGCATGCAATACTCAAAGACCACAATAATATTAAGAGGTTTGACTTTACTAGAAGGATTGCATTCGAATTGCAGAGGCGGTTGCTACTATCTAATTTGCCCCCAATTTGAGGGATGTTATTTCAGAAGCTGCTGAAGAGCGACTAAATTAGAAGAAACACTAGAGAGACGTGGGTCAAAAAATTATCATATTACTGCTGCGAATCCACGTCAGGAAACATCTACCGTTGCGCCTCGAGCACGGAAACTTCAACGCAGAGTAAACTGCCGATCTTGTCCTTACCAAAAAATAGAAAAGCGGATATAAATGCATAAAGTGTAACAAACCTACGTGTGCCGAGTGCTCGTTAAAAAGTTTCAAAGGTTGTGTAAGTGATTAGGTAACAAAAACGTTTGTTGATTAGGCCTAATTTATTTTTCAACTTTTTATGAAATAATTTTTGCACCTTTATCCAAGGTTTTTAGGCGATTCGTACGAGTTTTTAGTTTATTAATTAGTTTTATTTAGTTTAGTTGATAGTAAGTATCAAACCAGATGTAAGACTGTAACTTCTTGTCACTTAACTAGATAGCTTCCTAGTTTTGTAAGAATATATTTCTTGTTCCATTTCTTTTGAAAGAAAAGATCATTGTTTTTCTACTAATTGTGTTTTAAATCACCACTTTCAGTTGCTGAAGAGAGAAAAATGATTGATTGACAAGTTTGAAAAATCCCCACGTATTTTCTTGTAATGTTTCGTGCAACAGGGTACAAAAAGACATTCTGGGCAGAGAGTTAAGCTTTTATTCAGTAGAGCGAATGTTTTGTTGGTACCAAGATAGTGGATTATAAAATAATATTTTCAATAAAATCTCAAAAATAGTTAATTCATTGAAACAAAACGTACTCGGCGAATCGAGTAGATACTCGATTTGGAATTAATGAATTTTTTTACATAAATTTTTCAAATAATTTCATGTAATTACAAAACCTTAAACAAATCTGTGCTAATGAGTGCGGCTAATAGTGAACGTCAAAAACACATTTTTTACCATATACTTCGACATTTACGCATACAGAAGAAAATTTCCTAAATACGAATGGAGACAATTAATAAGGTTATTTATGAGGTAATTATTTGAAATTATAAAAAAACCACTTAGAAGATTAGGGTATAGGTACCTCATTATTTTTTTATGCTACTAAAAATTATTCGAAACTCCAAAACACGAAGGACAAGTTTGTCTCAACCCTTCAAATTAATCACCGTGTAGAAATGTTCGCCACTTGATAGAAACAGATCTACGTTTTAAGGCCTACTATGGATCGGGATTTTGATACTGATGCACAGATTACCTAGAACAGATGCGAAAACTACCGATTACGCGGGGGACAAAGTTTTCGTGGTTGCTAAAGAGGCTGGTCCCTACTTATATAGTCAGACGCTATATGTGTACTCGAGCTAAATCGGCATGTCGCTGCCGCTTTAATCTAGTTCGCGGCTATATGTTTCTGCGTTGCTAAGCGTTCTAGACAATAAATATTACATATTTTGATAATCTTCTTCCTAGTTTTGTTCGTTTATTTACATTAGTAATTTTCAAGATTGTTTAGAGAACTCGTTTGGGAGTATTCGACAACAAAGTGGGAATTGTGTAAACCCTACTCCGATTCAGTTTGATAGAGCATATAGAAAACTATTTTGCCAAAGCTTTTTGCGTTCGCATCATATGATTTGTAAGGATGATTTAGAGGTTCTCCTACCCCAATTACGAGATACCAATCCGATCCGATTATGTGTGTGGTTATCTCTTGAAAAAGGGTTTAGAAATTCATAAATTGTCTTCAATTTTGAATGCAGTAAAAACTTTAGACAAGTCATTCTTATTCGCACATTTCAAAGCATACAACTCTGAATATAATTATTTTAGAAAATTAAAGTCCCCCAACGAAGGCTTCATCTACATTGTTTCTAAATTAGAAAAATATTTGTAAGTGAGTTTGATAAAATATCTGTAGAGACTAGAGATAAACGTTACCAAAACTTATTTTCAAAAAATGACGTCTATACCCAAATCCGGCTTCCATTTATTATGAAATTAAATTATTTATTAGGGTTAAGACTATTTTACACAATAAAATATGCAAACAGAGACCTTTAAAGTTGTGAAAAAGGGAAAACCCATAGGAAAATTAATATTTTATTCCATCTTTTATTTGTTTGGTGAATAAAACATTATATGGCTAAAAGTGACTTTCGTATTCACAACCTTCAATGTAAAAGCTAAAGAAATGGTCTCACTGATTTTATTTTGAACAAATAACTAGAAAAAGTGATTGTCGCATAAATCATTGATGTATAAGATGCAAAATAAGCAATCTATTTTCATAACCATATTTCGATTTGTTTTATACAAGGCAAAACCGCTGAGGCAAAACATCTGCATCACATTTTACGGCCGGTTAAACTATGTAGCTGGTGCAACAAGCTTTTTCAACTCTACCGCTCGAGGCAAGCGGCCAAGGTCACGAAAACGTAATATAGGAAAAACATTAAAGGATTCGCATCTGTTCTAGGTAATCTGTGACCGATGTAAGAATATTTTATGGGCTATTTATACCATTTTGAGCACCGCAAAAAATTTTAACCATAAGAACTGTCATAAATTGTGTGACAGCAACAAACATTAATAAAAATCAAGGTCATAAATTGTTTGCTTTGGAAGAGTGCAAGTATCTATACCAAGAATTTCCTAATAGATGAATTAAAAGGCGTGTTATCATCGATTAGTACGCAAGGTCGCCTAAGCTCATGCCCATAAGATTAATTTATTTGCGGTAATTTTAAAAACATGGTCTATACCGAATAATGTTGAATATTTGATAACTAAAGTTTAAGTTTAAAATCCTGTCAGAAACAAGAACAAAGTCAATTTTAACATGTCATTATATGATTTTATATTCCAACATTAAAAAAAAATTAATTCCAAAATGTATGTTACAAATAAGGCTATAAGGCTCTGTTTAAAGAGTTATTATTATTACTGCTGATGTCCTAATACAGAAATGTCCACACTGAAGCTATTGCCACAGTATCGGCATTTTAAAAAAATTATAATATCAGAATATCCATGCATAATTAATTGAACAAGTAATTTTCAAATAATAATTGTTAATGATAGACTTCGTGTTCTCAATTTTTGATTGCAGCTCTTTAGGAACGACCAACATTTAAAATAATAAATAAGGTATTCCATAAAAACTCGGTGACATTATATCTCGAACAAGTGTGACGTCAAAGGTGAGTAGCTTTTCGCAAAAGATGGGAAAGTAAAAATAAAATTTGATGTGTTTAAAGATCATACCAGATTTTTTTCGAATTTCGCAAAAACGAGTCTATTCCTTACTTTACGAGCACATTTTATATTCACATAAATTGTGTAAAGCTATTTTATCAAATTTACTAACTGGAAGCTACGAGAATTTTAGAATAATTTTATAATGGCAGTACGGCTTCCTTAAACCACTGATACCGCTCAGTTTTAATATCTAGTAATAATACCATGTCATTTTCTGCAACTGATCGATATTGTTAGTTCAGCCAAAGTTTACAGAATAAATATAACTTGACGCACTCGCAACAAAACAAGGTCCTGCGTACACCCCTTTAATAATGTGCCGGAAGCTTCGCGCTTGCGTATAGTAATGATGAACTCATGAAAAACATCACGTGTAGTATATGCAAGCGACATTGAGTATTTGTTTACTATTTTGGAATATCTAGTATTTCACTTCACGCCTTCACTTCGGCCCTGCGCTCGCTTCGCTCGCAAACAAAACCAAACTAACCCAAAGCATGCCCAAAATCAAGAAAAAAAAAGAATTAAAAAGATGCAGTACTACAATCGAACATCTTTTCTAACGATTCATTATTTTCTGAAAACGAATCACAGGTAGTATTTGTACTTAAATCCCATCGGGGAGCAGCAGTAAGATATTCACTTCAATTGGCTATTTTTTAAAATCGACACTTAAGCTGCTACGCTGTAATCGCAACGAACAACATACTACGCAAGCGCGGATCTTTCGGCACGATATTGGAGGGGTGTACGCAGACATAAGGCTCGAGTAAGTGCTGAAACATACATTGCGTTTTATCGGGAGCGTTTTAACGAGTCCTGTTTGGCGGGATGAGGGCAACCTAAAATTGCAACCTATAATTTTAAATGGAACAGTCTACACATATGCGGCCAAGACGCAGCGACAGGACCACGTTACCAAACAGGACCTGTTAAAACGCTCCCGCTAAAACGCAATGTATGTTTCAGCACAAACCTCTGATCTACCGTCCCGCTACCTAGCAGCATGACAGTGGATAATGATAGGATTAAATAAAATTAGTGTTCTGCTATACACAATCATAGTATAGTTTCTACATTTCTATTTATTCTGGCCCCGTGTTCCCAATATTTAGGCGTGTTCGCTCAACGCGCGAAATCCGACGTATTCCAACACGTCAGACGTCAATATCTCGTTGAAAATGGTGGGAGGACAGGTATCTCTGGAACGCTTGTGTACTCAATACATCACAGTTCCGACAATTTGTGGAGCAACTCATATTTAATCTGTAAACATTGGTTCAATGGTTCACGTCAATTAATTATTATTTTCCTAATGCATCTGTTACCACACCATAGGAAAATGTTTAATCATCGCGTACTAAAACTGTTCAAAATTAAATCTAAATATAATAATCGAGGACTAGATCATCCAAAAAGTTACAGGTTTTCTTTAAAAACTAATTGGAAATACTGAAGATGATAATATTATTAGGTAAGCAAATGTCGTGCAAGGTTTTCACTTATATTTTGATCCTAATCTACAACATTTCAAGGTAGGAAAAACCCCTTATACTAAAGTTGTAGGATCTTCTCTGAACCCCAGAATTTTTACGATATACAGAGTGAGTTTTTGAAAGTGTTACAATGCTATACCAAGAAAACGATTTGGAAAATTTTCATGAAATTTTGATGACGTCATAGTGATCTAGGGGGACATATTTTACCATATTTTTTACATTTTTTCCCTTTCTTGGTTTGGAAGGGTGGGGGGTAACTTTGCCATTTCAAATGGAATGATATTTTTCTTTCCAAAATTCGAATCTACATAAAAAAACTACGTAAGTATGTGCATTTTATTAAAAATTATTTCCATGTGTACGGAGCTATTAGAAATTTAAGATATTAGAATAAAAAAACACTTACAACTTAACCACAGTTTTTTTAACGTCTATTATATCTGACAAGATGTTCAAAATGCCTTTCATGAACTTCTAAACACTTTCGCACTCTTCACCTGAATGAATTTCGCACCCGTTCTAACATTTCAGGTGTCACTAATAACCAGGCAGAAAATTGTTTCCATGTTTACGAAATTATGAAGAACCAAAATTTGATTGAATTAGAAAAAAAATTTATCAATTAAGATCGCCCCTTCCTTCATAACGCGTTTCCATAGAAATGCGATTTTTTACATAGGTCATTTAAGAATTTTGACGTTGTATTAATGATTTATGTTTATTGCTTAAAACATAGAAGCGAATTTTAATGTTCAAGTGGATATGTTATTAATTTTGGGACAGTGCAGAAAAAATTACAGACAAGCTGCACTAGTGTGGGCAGAGAGGTTTGCTAATAACCCGAAGTCTCACATGGCCTTCAAAAGGCTGGAAACCAGAAGTCGTACTACTGGCAATTTGAAGGCGAAACCACGAGTTCAAAGAAGAACCCAAACAAACGAAGACAGGGCAGTTGGTGTTTTAGGAGCGGTAGCTATTGACTCTCATGTAAATTCCAGGTGGATTGCTTTCGATGCTGGAATGAGTCAAAAATCACTTATGACCATATTGCACTTGTACAAGTTTCATCCATACCGCATTACGCTTCACCAAGAGCTGTACGGGCAAGACTTTGAAAATCGCGTCACCTTTTGTCATTGGGTAACAAGACAAATGCAAGGAAATAACAGGTACTTGAAGAATATTATTTTTTCAGACGAAGCCAGTTTCCATAATTGTGGGCAGATAACATTGAGCTATTTCTCATTAGCACTGGTTTAATTTTTAATTTTTGTTTGGTTCCTTTTCTAAAGGTAAACAGGCACAATATGCACTATTGGGCGCAGGAAAATCCACACTGGATGCGAACTCGACCAAATTAACATCCCTGGTCAGTTAATCTGTGGTGTGGCATTATTGGGGATAGAGTTATTGGTCCGCATTTTTTTGAAGAACATTTAAATGGAGAAATGTACACCCATTTTTTAAGAAACCAATTACGCCAATTATTGAACCCGATGGACATAAATCTTGACACGTGGTTTCAGCAGGATGAGGCTCCACCCCATTATGCAATTCAGGCCCGAAATTATTTAGATCAAATATTTGAAAACAGGTGGATTGGTCGATCAGGCCCGATCAACTGGCCTGCTCGGTGCCCGGATTTAACACCCCTTGATTTCTTTTTGTGGGGTTTTATAAAAGAAAAAGTAATGGCAACCGCACCAACTACTTTAGATGACATGAAACACCGAATCCGTTCTGCCTGCTTATTAGTGGCACCTGAAATGTTAGAGCGGGTGCGAAATTCATTCAAGTGAAGAGTGCGAAAGTGTTTAGAAGTTCAAGGAAGGCATTTTGAACATCTTCTCAAACATAATAGACTTTGAAAAAACTGTGGTTAAGTTGTAAGTGTTTTTTTATTTTAATATCATAAATTTCTAATAGCTCCGTAAACATGGAAATAATTTGAAATAAAATGCACATACCTACGTAGTTTTTATGCAGATTCGATTTTTGGAAACAAAAATACATCATTCCATTTGAAATGTCAAAGTTACCCCCCACCCCTCCAAATCAAGAAAGGAAAAAATGTAATAAAAAATATGGTAAAATATGTCTCCCTACATCACTATGACGTAATCAAAATTTCATGAAAATTTTCCAAACCGTTTTCCAGATATAGCATTGTAACACTTTAAAAAAAACTCACCATGTATAACAAATAACCAAACCAACATTGAGTAGGTATAAAGAGGTTCAAATTTTTCAAATAGAAAAATATTTTTGAAATCTAAATATATTTCAAATTCATATATATTCACAGCAAAAAAAAAACGTTAAAAAGTAGAAATTATCTTGAAATTACCGTTGTTCATTTATTTTATATCCGAAGATAATTGAGGACCTTCTTTTTAAACTCGATATCTACATTTTTATCAACTTTTAATTTAGTAATGAATCTCTATCGAAATATAATGCTAAATCTGCTGGTGAAGTCAAATACCTCGAAACTCGGTAAGTACGAATGTTATAGCACTTACTTATAGGACTGTGTGCCGACATGTTAAAACTCGATAAGTACAGGGTGGCTCGAATTCGTGTCTATGTATGGGGAACTCGAAAACCGTCAGAGATACAGTGTCGGTCAAATTAAGGCAAAATTTCGCATTTAGGTGCCTAACAATATGCCGTTTAGAAAGTTTTAAAATTCCGAGTATTTACGGAGATATCCGGAAAAAACCGAAATTTTGAAAAATCGTTTTATTTTTTTCCTGGGCTTATTTAAAAACGGATTTCAAATCTAATTACACTTTTGCATTGCCACTTTTTCCGCTCTATCCAATCATGATATCCAGTGTGAAATCCGACGTTTCGTCTTCAAGGGATCATCATCAACTTTCTTTTTTTAAATACGAACTTTAATTTTTTTTATCGTTTTTCAGATGGTATTGGCGTTATTAATATGAGTATGTGTTTTTATTTTTTTAAAATTTTTTTTAACTTTTATTATTTTTTTATTATTTTTATTTTATATATTTTGCTTTGGCGTGATTTTATATAATTTAATTTAATATACTCGTAAGAAATAATTTTACTATTTTTTGTTTTTAATACGCTCCAATTTTCCACTTAATACAAAAAACAAAATAAAATATTTTTATAGAATATAAATATTTCAAAAGTACCGATCTTAAAATGTTTAAAATTACGCCAGAGCAAAATATATAATTTAAAAAATAATAATAAAAATAAAAAAAAAATAAATAAAAAAAATAAAAAATAAATAAATAAAATCACATAATCATATTAATAAAGCCAATACCATCTGAAAAACGATAAAAAAAATTAAAGTTCGTATTTAAAAAAAGAAAGTTAATGATGATCCCTTGAAGACGAAACGTCGGATTTCAAACTGGATACCATCATTGGATAGAGCGGAAAAAGTGGCAATGCAAAAGTGCAATTCAATTTGAAATCCGTTTTTAAATAAGCCCAGGAAAAAAATAAAACGATTTTTCAAAATTTCGGTTTTTCCGAATATCTCCGGAATTACTCGGAATTTTAAAACTTTCTAAACGGCATATTGTCAGGCACCTAAATGCGCAATTTTGCCTTAATTTGACCGACACTGTATCTCTTACGGTTTTCGAGTTCCCCATACATAGACACGAATTCGAGCCACCCTGTACATTCGTTATTTTAAAACTTGCTAAGTTGGTATACGTGTTTCAATAATTTCATTCGCTACGTGGGAGTTTCATTCTGTCTGTAATATAATATTTAGCTAAGCGTTGATTGGTGTATTAGCATGATCGCCAGGGACGGCTGGTACATAAGAACTGCAGAGCTGCAGAACCACCAAAATTTTGAAGAAGCTACTTGACTAATTTCTTATCCTTCAACTAAATAATTAACGATTCCTCAAAATAATAATGTAAAATTAAAGCACCCAATTTTCGGCCGGGAATGCTATTATATATGCCATCTCTGCTCATATACACTGCGAACACGCCGCCGACGCCGGCCGGTGTATGCTCTAGACGGACTACAGTTCACCAGTAAATTTAATATAATTTCTTCGCGACGATATGTGAATGTCCTTATTTGGACTGCTATTATTCGTGCACAGCTATTCTTCTCAATCTAAAGAATGATACAGTTGTCAATTCGCAGAAATGAGCTATTGAATTTTAATAGGGAAATTTTCGCAGTTATTTAGCTGCATTCGTGACAGTACTTGCCGGTTTTTACAAATAATGTAAGCTCGCGCGCGTTTTATATAGCTAATTTGAAGAGACAATTATTAATTAATTGATGTGTCTAGATTGTTGCAGTTGTATCGTTTTTGTTTCTTGTTATTGTTAGTAGGCTGCTGTGTGGTATAGACTGTAGACTTTCATAAAAATGGATGTAGTACATAATTTAGTGAACGTTAAAAGATCTTTTAAATACACTTACGAGAAAAAACTTGAATTGAAAAATAGAGGTAGGCCATTACCAGATATTTCTATTGGGATAGGCGGTGTTAGCAGAGGAAAACCTTACACACGTCACTTTAATAAAGAGATTTATTCTCGAAATGACTGGATTTGTAGATGCAATAAAAAAGCCCATTTTTGCTTTTCATGTGTAGTTTTCAGAGATAATAAAACATGGTCGGAGAGAGGTGTAAGAGACTTGGTACATTTTACGGAAAAAATAAAGAAACATGAAAATTCGAACAATCATATTCAAAATGCTATGGAATATGCTTTATTAGGTACAGTTAACCAGCCCCGTCTTCAGGGGTGAGGTGGCGAGGAAGAGGCGGCCGTTTTTATTTCTTCTATAAAGTTTAAATTTGTTTGTCTGCAACACGGTAAACACTCTCGCAATGAATATCTATACATATTTAATTTTTTTACTGAAATGTTTAATCTAAAAACCCGTACGAAAAACAAAATTAGGTAAATTATTTACAAATTTAATGCCTCCCGCGGCGTTCTTTTAACACGGCACAAAATAATTTTCTAATGAACCTAAGCACAAACAATATAGCTACGCGTAGCTATATTGTTTGTGGCCTAAGTCTTGAACCTAATAAGGTTGGCTTAAGTTTCAATAAGTGGGGACATGAAAACGTATAATGTATTATTTCATAGTTAACTCGCGAGTTAATATGTGAATTTAAAAATATTATTAAAATTTTCCTAGTTTCATTCGGTACCTTTTTATACAAGTAAATAGTATCGTTATTTTGTATTCAGCTAAATCAGTGGAAGCCAGTGAGGTAAGGCGCTAGAGCCCCCCCCCCCCCCCCCTTGGGATAATTAAAAATTTAAAGTATTTTTTGATAAGAATTTTGTTGATCGCATCAAAAAAAAAGGGAAAAGGTATGTAACGAAACCTATTTTTGTAATGAAATATTTTTGCTGGGCGAATATCTAATTCATCATTTTACTCAGTTTGGCCTTGAAAATTGCCTGCCCTGAGCAGCACTGCCTCTTTGACAGGTCACGAGCCGCCACTGATGATCGCACACAATAATTTCTGTAAATTACATGATTGAAATATGGATCTGGAAAGTGGCGAATACAGCAAAAATATCTCTATTGTGGAGAGAGGTAGAAAACGTTGTATATCCAAGAAGAAAGTACTAAAAAGCACCCGCTGTAGCTAGCAAGGAGAGGTTACTTGATGCTGATATTGACTGCCATCATGTTCAAAAGGAAAAGGCGGCAGTAGTCGTTTGTCACGCTGAGATATAACTAGGAGTGATATTTTAGATAAATGAATGTACTATATATATTTCAAGCATAAATAATTATTGTGTAACAAAAATATTTAGCTTTTAGAGACCTAATATATATTCACGTAATGTTAAAAGGATTGTACAGGATAAAGTAATATTAAAATTCATGGAGATATGTAATCCTAAACAAAGGAAGAGTTATAATTCTAGCCAGAAGCGAAATACAAGTGTTTCTCTAAAATATTGTATTAAAACTTCTAAAGGAAAACTTTTTTGCACAACTACTTTTCAAAGCTTACTGGTAATTATTCGGAAACTATTATCCTTTTATTGAACTTTATAACACCTTTTAGAAGTAAATAAGGGTTGGTATATCAAATTGATTAAAAAACGGGGCAGGCGCATACAAAAACAAATTGATAAGAACAATAAAAGAGCCCATCAGTAGTTGTAAATGTAGAGAAAGTCATTATTTTCACACCAATACAAAATGTTGGAACAAGATAAATGAATTCCTCACAAGGTATAGACTCTACAAAATGAGGGTAAAATATTTTTTAAATATGTGAACCATTACATACATCCCATACAAATTCCGTGGAAATTTTGGAGTTTTGTGAAGCAAAAAAACATTATTCTGCTGTGTCTACCTAGCTACACCACGAACTGCTTACTGCCTCTAGACAAATATTTTTTTCATTCCATCAGAACTAGGTACTACACCGCTTGCAACAACTTTGTGAAGGCGAATCTTATGAGGAAAATAAGCTGGCTTCAGTTTGGCCAACTACTTGGGGCATCATGGAACAGTACAAAATGGTAGCTCCGGATTTGCAGCTAGTGGAATTCATCCATTCAATCCGGAAATAATTCCAGATTATGTGTACTTGAAAATTATAAGTGAAGCAGAAAACACAGTCAGCGTCCGCGAGCATCGCACGCCATGACCTCAGCCATGTAGCTCACGTGATGCAGACCCAGTAATCCCTGCATCAAACAATCTTGACGATCCTATACCTTGCACCAGTACCAGTAACATCAAAAACAGTGACAGTTAAAAAACGTGGAAGGCAACTGGCTGAAGTTTTAAACAAGGCCGAACGCAGGAAGACAGAACAGGAGCAGGCGAAAATTCCAAAAGAACTGAAGAAAATTTGCACCAAGAAGCGCAATAACCATGATTCCTCAAGCAGCGATAAAGAGGTTCCTGTTCTCAACGACAGCGATGATTCCTTGGAAGAATGGGACGAAAATGAGTGGGAACGCTGCGGAGAAAATTATATCACAATGACCAATAAAGTTGCTTGGTTTTAATGCATGCGTTGGTTACATGAACACTGTTCTAAATTTGACAACTACTGTAAGATGTTTGGCCAAGTATCAAATAAGAAGAAATAGTTACCTAATATTACAATATATAGTAAACATTTTGAGGTCGAACTGTCCCTTTTGATAGAACATTTTTGTCTATCAATGATGTTATGTTTCTTTGTATCTTATGAAAATATATTTTTATTTGCAATTCTTGAACTCCAAATGTTAATATAAACGCTTTTTGATTTTGAAAATTGTGAAATTTTAAGAAATATGACTTTCTTTTGCAAAAGTTGTCGATCTCTCCCTGACTTACCCTAGTTGCTTGCCAAAACCGTTTCCACAGCACTAGTTAACAATAATTTCTCCTGGTCATCCGCTCGGAGACACTAATAGATCAACTGCGAACTTGAATATATTCGCTCTGGTATGGACGAGATGTCAATATATCGAGCCAACACGAGCAAACATACGCCAACAAGAACAAAGACTTGCTCTTGCTCGGTTTTTTGGTGAATACGCGCCTTTAGAAAAATTGCAATTTTTAAAGAGATGCATAATTTTTTCTTTACAAGAGGCCATAGCTTTATGCCCGCTGACAGAGTTTTTGGCAAAGTGGAAAAAGATTATGAAAAAGATTATATAATCTTAAAAAACATGGAAATATTAATATTTTGGGCCAAGAATGGAAAAGTTTCGACTAAAAACAGATTCACAGAATATTTAGACGACAACACTTCCACTCAAAATCACCGCGGTTAGAGTAGTTGCATAATATGAAAAGATGAAAAATAAAGCGATCTGTAGTACATACGTACTACTTATACGGGTGACGTCCAAGTGGATATTTTAGTGTGAAGAACAGAAACATCATTGGTATGTATGTCATCTAAATTACCTGCAGTCAATTGTGTCAGCAACTTAAACATCTGACGTGAAAAAATCACCGCGGGGGATCGATTCAAACGATGAAGCAAATGTTTTGTACGAGGAAGTCATTAGTGACCTCCTTGACCACGATAATCCTGAAGATTACATTGAAGAACGTGAAGCTGCAGTTCCATGAGAAGATACAGAGGTGGATATTTAAATATATTTAATATAAGGATACATATTCGTTATTTGTTTTTAACTTCATGCCTACGTGTTAGGGAATTTTTTTTAACTTTAGCTATAGTAGTTATCGAGTTTTGAAAAAAACTGCATTTTTATTTAAATTTGTTTTTAAATAATAAAAAATGTTTACAACTATATTCTTGCGTGTGTTTATCCCCACTTATGCTCACTTACAAATTTGTATTTAGTTTCACCTTTTAGCAACAAACACTCTTCTGAAACAACTCCTGAAAAGAAAGACGATTTTTGAAGATATCAAGTTTAAAATAACGGTCCTCAATTTCAAGTGATTTAAAAAAAAACCTACAAATTTTGTTTAACAAGTTCTTTTTACTTTCATAAATGAGCGCCGTAGGTGGATATAGAAAGTAGTACACATTTCGGCGCTTACTACAACTTCCAAAGTTACAGAATGTTCCAGTTTTCTTGGTAGGATGCTAGATACTACATTACTTGCTGTTTTACATGTTTAAAATTTAGCTGAAAAGAAATTATATATAATAAAATCAAAAATTTCAAACATATATCTCACTTAAAGTCCTGAGAGCGCATAGGTCATAAATGCGCTAAAATTCACTACCTGTAAATATGTAGACACAACCATACAATAAAGCACATTATAAGTACTAAATAGTCAGTTAATTATATGTTTCCACTACTAATCTTAATGTCAATCATTATTCACTGATTTCTAACTCGAGAACTTGTTTTTCGTTTACCTCTTGTCGAAATATTCAATATAAATATTGGTTATTGACCCAGGTCAGTATTAGATATCTGACAGATAAAAATCAACTCAAAAGAAATTGACATCAGTTATCAGGTTTACTTGACAAGACAAAAAATAAATAAGCTAAGACTTGGTTGAAATAATTGATGTAAATGAGGAATCTTAACAAATATCATGAATGCTCTAATAATTACAAAAATATTTTGTAGATCTGTTGGTAGTGGAAAAAATTTTATATTAACAATAATTGAACCGTTGAAAACCATGGTAGACCAAGTCAAAGTCTTCGGTTTTTCCAATTTCAATATATGTCTATTCCTAAGGTAGTTTCTACCTATTTTATTGTGTTATAATTTACAACAGCTATTACAAAAAAAATACGCCTTAGACCACTTTGCCTCCCAAGAAATTGTCAAAACATTTCTATTTTATTTCAGATAATTATGCTATACTCAAAATCAGGTGCACACATATATTACGCCAAAGGGCTCTTAAGAGGAAGAAGAGAAACAGTTTAGGATTCCCGATTCCAGTTATTGCAAAAATAAATGTTTGGGTAGGGTAGATGAAGGGTAGCGGAGAATGGCTTTGGAGAATCTCTGGAAAATTGGAAATTTTTCAACACAAAATGCATTTCTACGCAGCGTAATAAAGCAGTACACGTCACAAGTTCTTCGTCCTAGAACTGGCGATAAACCTCCAAAAACACCAACTTACAAATGTTTCGTTGTATCCATTCAAGGGAGCACAGCTTTTTCTAGGCACGTACAAAATATCAAATGGTCAGCTCTCACGAGTTTTAAAAAGGAGACGTACGTCGTTTCCAGGGCTCACAATCAAAATCGAAAATACCTAGACACTAACCTGAATATACATACAACGTATAACATTTACAAAGAAATTTGCGATCAAGATAATATGTCTGGTGTGTCAGAACCCACGTATCGTAACATTTTACACCGCGATTTTAACCTACATTTTCATGTACCTTTAAAAGATACTTATTTTAAAGGAAAGGCAAAGATCACAGCAGATAGACAAAAAAAATTCGCCGAGCTCAGGCTGGCGCACATAGGATTCGTGCGCCAGCATATTTTAACGTATGCAAAAAATGCAAGTCATATTATTGCCTATACTGATGCCTACGGAGGCCAGAACAGGAACTTGAAGCAATGTTTGCTATGGTTGAAGCTTCTTACAGAGCCTGAGCTGCACTTGGATACAATATACCATAAATTTATGGTAACAGGGCCAATTGCCCAGTTAAAACCTGGAAACAAAAAGGAAGCACAGTCTGGTGGAACGGAAAACTCGGAACGCTGAGGGAAACCGTCAGAAGGCTATTTAATAAAGCCAAAGCAACCAATGACTGGGATCTTTACAGGTCAAAACTAACAGAGTATAATAAAGAGATACGAAAAGCCAAACGGGATTCGTGGAGAAGGTTCTGCGAAAGGGTAAATGAGACCCCAGCATGCGCCCGAATTCACAAAGTCCTAGCAAAAGAAAACACAAACAACAATGTCGAGCTCCTTAAAAAGGAGGACAACACGTACACCAAAACAGCTGAGGAAAGTTTAACACTGCTCCTAAAGGCACACTTTCCGACAGCAATGCAATTAACAGGCCCATCTGACCTTCCGCCTAAGCCAAGGCCACAAAGACCAGGTAGACAGGAGTGGGAAATAGTTAAAGAGGTAGTAACACCTGCGAGGATTAGATGGGCCATCAACCAATTTCAACCATTTAAGTCACCAGGCCTAGACGAAATACACCCCATACTTCTGCAAAAAGGTCAGGACATCTTATTACCACACCTAAGCAGAATATTTAGAGGGTGTCTAGCCTGGGGCGTTGTACCTAGTCTATGGCAACAGGTAAGGGTCCTATACCTGCCGAAAGTTGGCAGAATCTTGGACCGCACACCAAAGTCATATAGACCCATAAGCCTATCTTCTTTTATGCTCAAGACCCTGGAAAGACTAGTAGATAGGTATATCAGGGATAATACGCTACAGGCGTTCCCACTAAGTGAACGTCAATATGCTTACCAACCAGGAAAGTCGACAGACCTAGCCTTGGACGACCTAAATAGGCTTCTTTCAAGGTCCTTAGAGGACAAGGAGATTGCCGTAGCCACATTCCTGGACATAGAAGGGGCTTTCAATCACGCCTCAACAGACTCTATCATAAGCGCGTTGGAAAGGAGAGGGACTCCAACAGCACTGCGCAAATGGATAGAAACTAGTCTAAAGCACAGGATAATCTCAGCCACTCTGGGAGAAACAACCACAAAGGCAGCGGTGGGAAGAGGATGCCCCCAGGGGGGAGTTCTATCTCCACTACTATGGGCCATATTAGTGGACGATTTATTACAAAAACTGTCTGCAGAAGGCTTTTACTGTCTAGGATATGCAGACGACCTAACGATTGTAGTACGAGGCAGATTTGCCAGTACTCTCTCAGAGAGAAGCCAAAAAGCTCTCAAAATAGTGGAGAACTGGTGTAAAGATGAACAGCTATCAGTTAATCCAAAAAGATGATAATCATTCCATTTACCAGAAGGCGAGCCCTTACAGGACTAAAACCACTAGCGATAAATGGAGAAGAAATACCTTTTTCCAGGGAAGCAAAATATCTAGGAGTCATATTTGACCAGAGGCTTACCTGGAAACCACACATCCAAAAAGCAACTCTTAGAGCCACAGTTGCGCTAGGAAGATGCAGAAGGATGTGCGGAAAGAATTGGGGCCTCAATCCCAAAATGACACTGTCGCTATACACAGCAGTGGTAAGACCAATGATAGCGTATGGTTCAGTAGTATGGTGGACAAGAACCATGCAGGCGGAGGCAAAAAGGCAAATAGGTCGCGTTCAAAGGCTAGCATGCCTGTGCGTCACTGGAGCCATGAGCACAACGCCCACTGCCGCTCTAGAAGTCCTACTAAACCTACCACCAATCCAAACATACATACAGGGCGAAGCACGCTCCGTCACATACAGGCTATCACAAGGCCAAAAACCGATTATAGGTAGTCATAATACCAAACAAGAGAAGCTAAACAAAGAAATCATGCAGATGACATCCTGGGATTGCCCACGGATAGCACCATAGCCAAGTACAGCTTTGTCAAAAAGTACTCGACACATATTCCAAACAGGAATGATTGGAAAAATGGCCCCCCAATTAGGGCAAATGTGATCTGGTACACCGACGGCTCAAAAACACGGGAAGGAGTAGGAGCCGGAATATATGAACCAAGGACGGAAACAAGAATTTCGATTTCCATGGGCAAACTAGCGACAGTGTTCCAAGCGAAAATAACATCAACAGAACAGTGTGCAAAGGAAATAAAAAGAAGATACAGTTGCAACAAAACAACAAATGCGATCTTCTCCGACAGCCAAGCGGCAATAAAAGCTGTGCAATGCAACAAAATGACATCGAAATTGGTACTGGATTGTCACAATGCTCTGAATGACATAGGAAGTCAACATAGAGTGACACTATCATGGGTACCTGGGCATGAAGGCTATCAAGGTAATGAAACTGCCGACGAAATAGCCAGAGAAGGCTCGTCTGGGCACATGATAGGACCAGAACCGTTCTGCGGGATAGCCAAACCAATCGCTAAAACAGCCATAAAGAAATGGATAGCAGAAGAATCCCGAAAATGGTGGAACAACACTTTGGGACAAAGACAGGCCAAGGAATTTATAATAGGTCCATCGGCCAAACTATCAACAGACCTGCTAAGCTACGGCAGGAAGGCTGTCAGGGTAATGGTGGGTCTGCTGACGGGCCACTGCCGGCTGAAAAAGCACCTAAGCGTCATAGGTTTGGCAGAAAATAGCGAATGCAGGTTCTGCCAGGAGAAGGAGGAGACGGCATCTCACGTGCTATGCCACTGTGAAGGCTTATCGAGAGTGCGCTCCCAACTACTTGGCGTACCTAAACCAGAAGCTAATAGCCACTATCAAGGTTGTGGGGTCTAATCAGGAAGACAAAACTGGATGAAGCTCTATAATATGGAGAGAGTCACAATAGATCCGTCAGGTCGCGGTGACAAGTAGGCTCAAAGGCCATCTCTCCCAATCTGTAATCTGTAATCTGTAAGGTAACAGGGCATTAATTTTTGCCTAATGATAGGAATTTTGGCGTCACTGAGCAATACGCTAAAAATAGAGTTAACTATGTACCTGATAATTGGTACTCTATCAGTAGGAAGGGTAAAAATCGAAAACCATTCCAGTTGTGCCAGATGAGGAGAACTGACTTTCAACAAATTTACTGGAAAAGGCAGTTACTCCCCGAAAATGAATGTTGAACAAGAGTCTCGGCTAAAAATACAATGGCTATATTTTTAAAATTCTGAGCCATATAAAAAATTTGCAAACAAACCCTAAATGAATCCATTTTAGAATTATGGACCTACTTCCAAGTAAAAAAGGGCGAGCGGTAGACTTCTAGAGTATAAAATTACTCATTCTTTATTTACTAAAAGAATATGGAAGAACTGTATCAGTTTATACCACAACTACACCATGAGTTTTCTAAGAAACCAAAAGAAGCAAACCAGGACGGAAAGGACCCATGACCTTTAGAAGATGTGTTGTTGAGTTTTTATTGCTTTGTTAGATTTATAAAATGTTTTTCTTTGTTTTTATGTCAGCCTCATATTTTCGTATTAAGATTTGTAAAAAATAAATACAAGTGTATGAAAAATGTATTTATTTAATAAAGGGTACTTTAACTTATTATTAATTATAGCGACAAAAATTGCCATCTATTTTCGTACGATAATTTAAGTTAGTCCCATTTTAATATATTTCTAACTAATGTTAAAAAATGCTTAATATGTTATCTAAGGATTTACCAGTAACACGTTAACTTTAAAACCACCTATCGCAAAAGTATATTTAGACCACTCTGGCTTTCAACGGTTCAATTTTTAGACAACTGTATTGACTCCGACGCTCAGGCAATAATATTGCCAGTATAAATCTTAACTAACAATATACTATTCTTTCTTGACATATACTGATTTATAATATATCAAATAACATGGAATATTTCAGTATTTACATGCAATGTATTTTCTTTCTGGTTGACACTCGACGGCATTTTCGACCATTATTGAAAAAATTATTTTATTTAAAACTTATTGTAAATAATTGACATAATCATGCAATAATATTGATATTGTTAATATCCGGAACCACAACCTTCTTTGTTTCAATAGTTAAATTTAAATATCATTTATTGTTCAATTTATTATTATTTATCACGTACAGAAAATCTTTTTATTGGTTTTACTGTAATCCAAAAGTGTTTTAGATTACTTAGAGCTGAAATAAAAATATGAAGTTTAACAGGTATAGGATAATAAGCCATCGATTAAAATTTCAGCAGAATACGATGCATGTGTTATCCAACAAAATCCAAATCACTCGACATAGAATAAAAGTGATAGCAAATGCATCAATATAAAAAAAAAACATAAAAAATTTTATACTTAATAACAGTGCTTTTCTCCAAATTAAAAATCTTTCCATACAATATCGTTCTAATATCATTGGTTTCAATGCTAAATAAAATGTCAATTAATGGACCTATCTATTAAAAATTAAATATATAAATTAATATGTACAAGTTTTTACTACATTCTAAGCACCAAGAAATGTAAAGCATTCAAAAATATGTCACATATATATTAATGGAAGAAACATTTAGATATATGAAGACTTTTATCGTCACAAGTGTTCATTCAGTTATGTTTTATTCTTGGCACATATTCACATATCTCTCACCCAAAATAATTGTAAATATAATGTAACACTTATCGTTGCTCCTTAAAACACAATATTTTCAAATTGTTGGTTTTATCACACCGTTTATTTTAGGGCCCCATTTTAATGTCGCTTCTTTGATTTATTTATGACACTATTTCAAATGGCTAATTTATACTTCACGCGCCATTGGTAATCGAATGCTCCTTTTTTATGTCCTCAATAGTTGAAATTGACATTTTCTTTTCGCTTTCCAAAGGAAATTTGAAACTGAGCTCTCCGTCGCAGAATAAGGGACTGTGATTACTATCAAATATGTGTTCACCCTCAACTGCCAATTTTTCCTCGTGGGTATAATATTTTGCGGCATGCCGTCTCGAATAGCACAGTGCCCCAATTATGGCCAAAATCGTGAGAAATAGTAGACCTACTGACATGCTGGCTGCTATAATTCCTATTTTACCATCTCCAGAGATCAAAAAGAAGTCAGCGTCGCCGGTGCTGTAACTGGCAGCTGTACACCATGTCAATTCGCTTTTCTCTATCATGCCTAGAAATTTTCCTCGTACGGTGTAAGGAGAAGCACAAATGATATCACTGAATGTCCCGCTTCTATTCGTTCTTTCCAACAGAGGTACAATATAGCACAGATCACATGACCAAGGATTATTCTGCAGATTCAAATGTTTAACGCCATCTAACCTCTGTAGATTAATTTCATCGATACCACGAATTTTATTTTTGGATATATCTAATTGACGTAAAGAGGTTGGCAAATACTCAGTGTTTAATACTGATATATGATTGTTGCCTAAATCGAGAATTTCCAAGTTATTTGGAAACATTTTGAAATTAATTTCCATTATACCACAACTGCTTACTTTCAGCTCTCTCAAGACCTCAAAGCTACTTAATTCTCTCAATGTGTGCAATTTGAGTTGATTACCACTTAAATTAATGACCTCTAAAGTAGTAGCGATAGCTTCAAA
>MU188635.1:33207-60362 GCA_016904865.1 Pissodes strobi
TTACCACTTAAATTAATGACCTCTAAAGTAGTAGCGATAGCTTCAAAGGCACCTTCATGTATTTTCTCCAACTTATTGTAACTCAGATCGAGCTCAGTGAGGTTATACAACTCCACAAATGCATTTGCAGTTATCTTAGTTATTTCGTTTCGCGCCAAGTTTAGTCTCTTTAAGAACATCTGATTAGCAAAAGTGTTATCATGTAAAACAGTTATCTGGTTTCCATCGAGTTTAAGGTACTTGAGGTTTATGAGGTCTTTCAAGTCGTCCGAATGAATTACCGTAATTTCATTATCACCTATATCTAAGAATGATAAATTAGGTAGAAGGTGATATATGTCCTTACTAATTTTTGTTAAAGCGCATCCCCTGCATTCCAGGTGTCGTAGCTCCTGAAACAAAATGATTTAAATTTATATTGGCAGTCTTCTTAGGGTTAGTAGTTAAATATTCAAAAATTCCCATTAAGTAGTTAAATATGTTAATTTAGTAAGAAGTAATTTGGGTTAGTTAAAATTGATCAGGTTATGTCATAATTGCTTAACACTATTTCATATTTTGCACTGTCATCGTCATTCGAAAATTTGTCCCGTAAAGTAAAGCGAACAAATTTTTCTGTTGTCAACAAGAATCTCTGTCTGCATCTAAAGGTGAAAACTGCATCTTTAGTTCGTACCATTACTGAGATGCAGCTTAAAAAACATTTAAGATTACACATGCGAATAATATTAATTCTATGGAACTTGATCTAGGTTTGAACATTTTATTTTCAAATAGCCGACGCGACGTACAAACAGATCTAGTAACGCGCGCCTCCATTGAGATTTTGTTTTCTACGACTATCAGGATATTGCCCTATTGGCTTTTCTTACTTTCATACAATATTTGAATGGTGCGTTGGTAACATTCGAAAACTGCAAAGAAATGAGTTAATTCCTGTACGGACTGACTTGAATTCGACTCTATGTATACAGATCTCCAAAAACCGTATGAGATACAGTGTCGGTCAAATTAGGGCGAAATTGCGCATTCAGGTACCTAACAATGTGCTGTTTAGAAAGTTTCAGAATTCCGAGTATTTCCGGAGATATCCGGAAAAAACCGAAATTTTCAAAAATTATTTTTCCCAGGTCGTATTTAATAAGAGATGTCAAATTGAATTGCTCTTTTACATTGCCACTTTTTCCGATCTATCCAATGGTGGCATCCAGTTTAGAATACGACGCTTCGTCTTCAAAGGGTTATCATCAACTTTCCTTTTTTAAATACGAACTCTCACTATCTTTTATCGTTTTTCAGATGACACTGACATTATTAATATGTGTGTTTTTTCCTATTTCATTATTCTTTATTTTTTTATTTTTAATTTAATTTTTTTAAATTATTTATTTTGATGTGGCGTAATATTGAATAGTTCAACTTACTTTTGAAACGTTTATATTCTATAAAAATATTTTATTTTGTTTTTTGTGTTAGATAGAAAAGGGCAGCCTTTATTTTTAATAAAAATAAAATTAGTAAAATTAAATAAACAGGTTCGTCTATCTTTTAAGAGAATGTAGTCCTGGACTATTATACTAACAATTTGCACATTGCAAAGATAAAATATTTTCAACTTTTATTCAACAAAAAAGTATATTTAACATAGAACAACATTAAGAATTCATAATAATACTACGTGAGACTATACTTAGATGGGAAAATACATCTATCGAAATTTTAATTCTAGATTCATTCATTCATTTCTGCTGCGAGCTGCAGAACGCTGATTAAAAGCCAATTTTTATTAAGAGAAACAAACACTTGGTATGTCATAAAGTTAATTAACAAAAACAATTTTAATAACGTGTATCTTTTTAAAAATCAGACAATGCGGCCGATAATTTTAGAAACTACACCTGGCAGTGTATTTGCCAATTAATTTCACTACAAAAACAGATAGTAATTAGACCTAATGGTCAAAAATAACAACGAAAATTTCAGATATTGAAAGCCGGTCATTTTTCACCTTCTACACCCTTGAGCGTGTAGTTGAGAAGGGTCATCGATTCCCCCAAAAAAGCATATCTACCACATCTGTCAAGAGGGAGCTCCAAACGAATTCGTCTTTCGAGCGACTAGGAATAGCGGAAGTAAGGTAGCGAGAAGTAAGGTAGCGAGAGTGTTGACAACACAAATCCACCAGTAAAAGAGAAAAATTGCACTACTGAATTTTGTAACATTTATAACTTAACAATTTTTGAAAGAGCTTTCATATCATGTATCACAAGTCTAGGTTATTATTTTCCTTAAACTATTAACACCAAAATGACTGTTTTTTTATAGTAGGCTTTGATTATGTCTGACCGCCATAACGAAACAAAAGAACACTGTGAGTCAATATTCGACTTTGTGGAGTTATATTTATATTGTTTAGTTTCATGTGTTTTCACATAAGTTTCTGTAGTAATGTAGTCGTAAGGCCGTTAATCCAACGAAGAAAATTTAGATGTGATGGAAGTTTATTTTAAAGCTAACAGTAATACACAAGTGGTAGCACAACACGAAAAACAATTTCCGGAAGAACCCAACCCAGCTAGAGACATTTTAGATCCATAGTTGCTGATTTGTTAGCTTATAGTACCTTTTTAAAACCTAAATCCAACGCTTATACAAAAAAATATCGTAGAAAATGGCTAGCATAATCCAGGCATAATCCAGCAATATCAGTGAGAAAAATTGAAAAAAAAAAACAATTGGCAAATCTACTGCACATGTGGTTAAAAAAAATAGCATCGCTTTCATCCATACGAACCTCGTATAGTCCAGGGTCTTCAAGGAAATGATTATTAGACAAACTACATTTTGTGCTTCATTCGTTGATAAATATCAATCTAAAGTTATTTGAACAGATGAAACGCGATTTACAAATTGTGGAATATTCAATAAACATAACCTTCACTCCGAGAGTACATAAAATCTGCATAATTTAGAAAAAAATATGTGCCTTACCTTTATAACCACACAACTGAGGTGAAACTTCTGAAAGAGATATTAGAAGTTGAGTTTTATTTTTTTTAAGCTTTTTTTAATATTTATTTTCTTTTTTCCTTTTATAATACTTTTTTTCAAAATTTTCCCATTAATCCGAAAATTTTTGGGTATCCAGAGGACACAATTCCCCTATAATTCTCTGTGAAGCTCGACAGTTTCCTTTTAATTTTATTTTTTTATAATTTTTTTTTCTCATTTCGATTTATAATACTTTTATTAACTTTCCGAACAATTTTTCACATTTTTTTTCAATTTTTTCCCATTTTTTTGAAACTTTTTGGGTATCTGGGAGGATGGGGTGGTATAATTCCCACCCCACTGATGAATCCGTGGAGCTCGAAACTTTTATATTTACTTTTTTTGCTATCTTTTCAACTTTTTTTTTTTTTCATAAAGCATTTTTTGTTTTTATTTTTGGCATCCTCGACTTCGTAGCTCATTCCTTCGCATTTTTTCACGGAAAATCGCGCTTCTCTTACTTTTGCTTTTGCTTGATGGTTCGTTTTATAATACTTTTATTAACTTTCCGAACTATTTTTTAAGTTTTTTTTTATTTTTTTTTCGAAAATTTTTATGTATCCGAGGGGGTGGGGTATAACTATTCGCACGGGGTCATCACTTGTCAGATTATCGATCCGAGGCTCCGTTGCAGAGATCTGCAAAAACGGGGTTTTGCCCAAAATCCCCCCTTATATTAGAGCCCCGGTCATGAGGCGCAACGAAAATAATTATTTTAGTTTTGTCTTCTCCCCCCTTTCCATGCCGAACGGGGGTCCAGTTTTCGTCCCATATCCTCATTTTACCGTGGCTACATGTCCTGAAAATTTCATCCCTCTAGCTATACTGGAACATGCTTAATTAAAGTGGTGTTTCATTTTGGTTTCCGTTTCATTTGATTTTTTCATTTTTCTGACTTACTACCCTCGCTAAACAAGTTTCACTTCAAAAATGCTATTGCAAAAAAGATTTGGATTTAATATGTGGTATGGCATTTGAAATAAATTCTTAGAATAATGCTGTTTCACATATGAATAAAACTTACAACCTTGGGTTTTAGACAACCGTTTGATTGGACCCTTCATTTTCGAACAGATTTGCAATAGATAGATATTTGCAACTGCTGCAATCGTTCCCCCTAATGACCCTAATGACTTGCGCAATAGTTGGTTCCAGCAATATGACAGTCCGGCCCATAGTACCAACAAAGTGATGGAGATCCGTAGATATATTTTTGGCCATAAAATAATGTTTAATAATGGTCCCATTGACATGACACATTCCGAAAATATGGGGACGCATAAAATGAGGTCTATGAACATTGTCGGCCAGAAAATCACGAAGAATTGGAAGAAGAATATGAGATGTTCTTACCAGAATCAATGGAAATTCGTTAAAAACAGAGTGTGAGAACTGTGTTGAAAATGGAGGGAGACATGTGCCATTGTTAAATAGTTCTGTTTAATTTAATTAATTTAGCGTTAAGTATGTTTCATTATGGCAGCCAGACATAAGCTCTAATATGAAAAAGTTAGTTTAAAGGGCTTAAGAATATCCTAAACTTGAAATACACCGTGTTAACACTCTGGAAATGAAATGAATTCTCTCCGAAACTTCAAAAATCCATAAGAAATTTGAAAGTTCATGAATGCTACCCAAAAAGAAAAAAATCTGGAGTTTTGCTTTTTTACTGCATTATGCTCTTCTGAAAAAAGTGGCCTAATAATGTATTATTCCGAAAACCATAGCACTCGTATTTGGTGAGCTACAAAGAAAAATCGAAAATGCACTTTTTAGTTTTTCCTAATTATCCCTTAAACCGTTGTTCAAAAATTAAATCTTCAGCCAGGATTAAATTATCAATAACATTTTCAACGACTTACCTTATTGAACCATCTTTCTAGTTAAAACGGTTCATGTATGCCAAATCACATACTATAGATTTATTTGCAAGAAACTTGCATTCAAATTAGCATCAAGCACAGGAATGAAAGAACAAAATACAAAATAGTTTTTTATATGACATACCCGAAATTACGTAGTAAACCAAATATTTGTATGGACTAAAAGTTCCAAAAACTACTGAGTTGGATTAAAGCTGAAACTTAATTAAAATATCTATAACTTAAATGGTTAAACCCAAAGTCGAATTTCAAAGTTTTGATTAAATGAAGTCATCTTAGTTTATAAGCAAGCAATGTATGGAAATTTGATGCTTATAAACCTTTTACGCTTCTATCCCAGGTATATAAATAAGCTCTTTGCAAAAGTAATGAGAATCGGAAAGTATTTTAATTAGTAAGACGTGCTATAATTACATTAGCAAAACCCATGACAAATATTTCTCTACTGTTAGTATATAATTGAATTCTTTTCTCTTGCCAGAATTTTTATTCTATGACTAATAATGTTTAATACCTAGAAATAAAGTTAATAGCCAATTAAAGATAAATACAAAAATTACCTGTACGTCGCGAAAAACCTCAGGATTAAGTTCTTTCAAATTGTTTCCGCTAAGCTTAAGCACTTTCAGCTTTCCAATTTCCAAGAAAATCCTGCTCACGATGTCCCTTATTCGGTTTCGTTGTATCGACAAAAGTTTCAATTCATGAAGATAGCGGAAAGTTCCGCTAGGTAGAGACTGAATTCTATTATCGTCCAAGTACAATTCTTTCAGCTTATCTAGTCCACGAAAATTATGGTCTAGAGGTTGGGTTATATTATTCTGTGACAAATTTAATACATCTAGTTTTGTCAGACCCCAGAAAAAGTGCATGCCAAGTTGAGGGATATTACTTTTGGTTATATGGATTTCTTCGAGTTTTTTGTAACTTTGGAAAACAGGGGACATTGTTAACATGTTTGTGTTATCATCGGGTGCGGTTATCTTTATGACTTCAGTATCTAAGCTGACGTTATTAAGGTTCAAAGGTCCGATCGCTCCACCCTCCTTGCATAAGACTGTTTTGCGGCCCTTTTGATCCAAATAACAGGAACATTTTGTAGGGCACATTGTAAGGCTGCTACTGACTAGCGACAGGACAAATGTAAGTAATTGGAGGTTCATCTGTAACAAAATAAAACGTGTTTATTTATCAGTACTAGTTCACCAATCAGAAAGTGTTTTATAAAGCATCTAATCCAAGAAAATCCACGAATTTTTAAAAACTTAATAGGTTCTACTAAGCAAACATGTTATTTTTTATGTGACGAATTTTGTGTTTCTGAATTCAAGATAGACCATTAGATCCGGGTCATAAAGGTGCCTGGATGGAGTACTGAAGAAAGTACTATTAAGAAAATTCAAGCATTTTTAAAAAAGGATTCTGTAATAAGGTCAGACAAAGAGTAGTTACTTCCAAATAAGTAGCAAAAACAGGAAACGTGCAACATTAAAACAAAACTTTATTTAAACTCTAGTCCAAAGTGTAAAGACTTTAAGCTCGGTTTCACAATGTATGGTGATATTTAACTCATGATTCTAGATAACTTGTTCTACAGGTCGGTACCGGAAAAAAGTTATCTTGATCAAGTAAACATTGGTCAGTATTAATTTTAACTTCAATTGACAAAAATATCTTGGCGCAGTCCAAAGATGTAAGGCACAAAAGGACGAATCTTTATTCAGTTATTGTCTGCGGAAAAACCAAATGGCGAAATATATTTATCTTGGATTTTAAAGAGTTAAATATAAATAAATGCTCGCATTTCAAACTTGAAGGTTATTATAATTCCTGTGTACTAGCGCTATAGGAAATATCTTCGCTTTTAGTTAAATGAAAACTTGTAAGAATTTTGTTAGCCAAATCTTTCTTAAATCAATCTGGTCGAAAAATAGAAAAATTTCATAACAATTTGCCAGGCAAATATTGGGTTAAAACCTTATTAAAGAGGCACGATACTAGTGAAGCACAACGTGCCTCAGCAAGCATAAACAAAGCAGTAGAAAGTATCACTAGAGCTACTATCACAAATATTTTGACAAATAAAAGATACAGTAACAGACATATCCCGCAAAAATATATTTAGCCACGATGAGACGAATGTCAGCGACCAACCAGGAAAAGAAAAAGGCATCAATCGGCGCGGTGTAAAGTATCCCGTATAGATCTCTAACCATCCAAAAATCTCAAAAATCATCATGATCTGCGGATCAGCTGACGGTACCATTTTACCTCGATACGTCATTTATAGAAGTGAACATCTTTATAATGCGTGGCGAGAGAGTAGACCAAAGGGCTACCCTTATTACGGTAAAGCATGTTGCGCTGGTGTATGTAGGTTTAATCGTACGTCACAGGGGTGGATGGATTCAAGCACTTTTCAGGACTGGTTTGAAACTAGCTTTCTACCTCATGCTAGAAGCTTATTCGTCTGTGGGAAGAAAACGATGTCCAATTTGTGTGCCTTGTGCCAAATTCCACACATGTTTGTCAACCGCTTGATGTGTCTTTTTGTAGACCCATGAAAACGGCATGGAGGGCTATTTTGATAAAACATAAGTTTAGACACAGTTGTCAGTCAGTCGTACCAAAAGATATCCAGAATCGCTGGAGAAAATGGATTCGTCGTCTGCTCAAATGAACTGCATGTCTGGGGACTGGGAATTGATGGATGGGTTTGAAGCTACAGGTATATATTCCTTGAATGCTCAAAAGGTTCTGCAAAATATTGCCGGTGACAACGACTCCTCAAGAGGTCAACAAAGTATTATGGCAACGACTGGAACCGAATGGAACCGGTGATCATACCATAGTTTACGCAGGAGAAGACAGTTCACAACACAGAAATGGAGTCGCAATAATAATGTCCCAGGATATAATAGTATATTATGATATAAGTGTATAAGAGGGCCTTTAAAGCACGCGCGACATATTTCAAAACACGACGCGCAGCGGAGTGTTTTGTAAGTCGCAAGGGCTTTAAAGGCATCTTATACACGTATATCATACGCTATTTTTTATTACGAATGCATCATAATCTCAAAAATGTTTTAAATATTAAACTTAAGGGATATATTGACGAATATATTAATCTGTCACATTTGACATGATCAAATGTTTCTATAGCAACCTTTAAAAAAGTAGGCGCATCATAAACATCATTTTATGCACGCTGCAGCGTGCGATAATCGTTGATTATGATGCATGCGTAATAAAAAAGCCATTAAAAATGTGGTTTATTTTTCAGACAGAATAATAATGTTACAGCTTCAAACCAATAGAAGAGATTTACCCATCCTGCAAGCATATGCACCAACCACAGAATTCGACGACGAACAGATAGAGAGCTTTTTTAGTGATCTAGATAAGGTACTGGAATTGACAAAGAACCGCGAAATAGCTAGCGTTATGGGCGATTTTAATGTCATGGCCGGGGAAGAAAAACAAGAGAACATTATAGGAAACTACGGCTTGGGTGCACGTAATGATAGAGGCGACAGACTTGCGTCATTCTGCTTAAAAAAAAAAACAACTAATAATCACCAAAATATTCTACAAGTTACCAAAACGTCGCCTATATACATGGAGATCACCTGCTGACTCACCTGAAAAAATTGCTAGGAATCAAATTGACTTCATTTGTATAAAAAAGGGATATAGAAATGTTCTACTATCTGCAAAAACATATCCTGGCGCAGATGTACCAACGGACCATAATTTCCTGATAGAAAAATTAAGACCGCGTTTTAAAAAAGTCAAAATGCCTAACAGAACAACCGCACTGAATGGAGACAAATGCACAGATGAAAACACGAGAGTAAACATAACAAGTATTTTAGAAGAAAAAATTAAATCCGTCGAAGAGAGACCAAGGTAGTGTGGAAACAATGTATGAACAGATCTAGAGACATACTGAAAGAAACACAGGATAGTGAACTGAGAGAAAACAGAAGAAGGACGAAACAAGGCTGGATGACTGATGGCATTCTATGGATCAAAGATGCAAGTATAGGAATAAAGAAGAGAAGAATATATAACAGAACTGGATGTGATATGATTGATGCTACATCAGGACCACCAATTACCAGGATCGAGGTAAAACGAGCAATGAAAATCGCCAAAAATGGGAAAGCAACTGGGCCTGATCAAGTGAGCACTGAAATTTTGAAACTATTAAGCCATAAAGGAATAACAGCCCTCACAAAACGTATAGCTTCATCTACGAGACCGGAATAATACCGACGGATTGGCTGAAATCAACATTCGTCACGATCCCAAAAAAGAACAGAGCGACCAGATGTAATGATCATCGAACAATAAGACTAATGAGCCATGTTTTGAAGATATTTTTGCAGCTGATACTTTGCAGGATAAATAATAGGCTTGAGGAAAGAATTGGACGCAGTCAGCTCGGTTTTCGAAACGACCTAGGAGCCAGAGAGGTGTTACTTGGTGTTCATGTACTAATCCAAAGATATCTTGATGTTAACCATGATGTATTTCTTTGTTCGATCGACGTTGAAAAAGCTTTCAACAAAGTGCGCCGTGACACAATGTTACAAATTCTAAAACGACAGGGATAAATGGCAAAGATATTCGTACAATTGCCAATTTGTACCGGCACCAAATAGCTGCAGTACGAGTGGAATATCAACTATCGGATGAAATTAACATCAAACGAGGAGTGCGACAAGGCTGGATTTTTTCACGTCTGGTTTTCAACCTCTATGCGGAAGTAATATTCAATGAGGCTCTCAATGAGTCTACTGAAGTAATCAATATCAACGGGATCAACGTAAATGATATAAGATTCGCCAATGATACACTAGTTATCAGTAATAACGAAGAAGATCTTCAACGCCTAATGAATAAAATAACCAACACGTGTACACAATTTTACATAAGACTCAATGCCAATAAAACAAAATATATGATTATTAGCAAAGAACCTAATTTTACGGATAACGGCATCACGGTCAACGGCACAAAGCTGGAGAGACTTCATAAATTGTTGTATTTCGGTAGCAACATCAACGATCAGTGGAATCCAACTGTGGAGATCAAAACAAGGATACAGAAAGCCCGAGCCGCCTTTATGAAAATGAAAAAAGTGTTAACCAGTCATGACTGAACATTGAAATTACGAATGAAAATAGTACGCTGCTATGTCTTTCCAGTACTCTTGTACGTCATGGAAGCACGGACACTCACAGAAATGATGCTTAAAGGTCTGAAATCGTTCGAGATGTGGGTGTACCGGCGATTACTAAAGATCAGCTGGGTGGACAGAGTTAGTAACAACATAGTTCTCAATCGCATACAGGTTTAACAAGCGATTTATAGATCATAACTATAAACTTTTGGCTGAAGATGTTACGTAGAATATAAAAAGAATTGATTAAAAACCTGATTTTTTTATTTAAGTACAGCACGTCTTGATCCCACTTTAGATGTTTATTAATAACAACCACCAAATATTTAGTATGAGACACCTCCTTTAAAGGTCCATCAATATCATCAAGCTTAATTTGATTGAATGTTGGTCTATTAGCCATTGTTATGGAAAATGCAATAGAATGATACATTTTAATGTTTAAACTTAACTTAAATGTATCTAGAAAATTCTTAATTTTATCAAAACCCGCTTTTAATTTTTTCCCTTCCAAATCTCCGCGTGGAATATTACCACTGTGTCATTGGCATAGGCAATAATTCTTCCACCAACTTCAAGATTGTAGAGGTAGTTAACATATGTGTTAAAAAGGATTGGTCGAAGAACCTTTCCTTGTGGAACTCATGTTGCACGGTCCTTGGTTCACTCATAAGTCAAAACCTTCTCAATCTTGACGTATTGAATACTATAGCTCAAACAATCAGCAAATACATCCAACACAGTACCCCTGACCACATGCATCTCCAATGCTTGGAGCAACACAGGATGCGATACCGTGTCAAATGCCTTCGCTAGATCCAAGAACAAGGCAATGCACTTATCTTTATTATTTAAATGACCTATTACATTAGACACCAATTCATAAGCAGCATGGGATGTACCCAAACCCAGCCTAAATCCAAATTGATTTCCAGTCAATAGCTTATTGGAGTCAAGAAACTCAGTTAGTCTAAGTTTAAGACATTTTTCTAAAATCTTTGCTAAATTTGAGATTACACTTATTGGTCTATAATTACTTATATTTTCCTTATCTCCAGTTTTGTGAATTGGGGTCACTAGAGAAGTCTTAAAATGCAGGGGTACTGTTCCCGTTTTTAAAATTAAATTAATAATATGGACCAGAGGATTAAGAAGATGGACAAGTAAGTGTTTAATAATTTTAGTTGTTAACTTATCTAGACCAGGAGAGCAATTATTCTTTAAACCCTTAATATGTTCAATAACCTTGTTTGTGTTTGTTGGCCATAAGTACATCGAAAATTTGTGACTATTAACAAATCTGAAAGGACTCAATGATCTCTTTATTTGCTCGGGCATTCCTTTACCTACGTTAATAAAATAATTATTTGCCAAATTGGCAATATTTTTTTTTCAAAAATTTCAGTATTTTTTTCGTAATGCAAATTAAAGAGTCCCTTGCCTCCCGTTCATTCGTTGCCTCTTTAAATAATTCATATATATTTTTTTAATGTCATGAGACTCTTGAATAAATTTATTTCAATAGTAGAAATGTTTTGTAAATTTTATATTATTATTAAGGCGACTTCTATATTCTTTGTATTCACCCATTTTTGCAGGAGGTGAATTGAATGTTAGGGCTCTTTTTAATTTGTCACGGTTTTTAATAGATTTTAATTTGGTATTTGTAATCCACGGTTTAAGCTTTTTATTATTAAATGAAGTGTTCTTATTAAATTCCGACTTTTCAATAATGATACTTAAATTGTTTAAAAGATAATCAGTTGCTTCTTCTGGTTGATCAAAATTTAACGTATGAAGCCAATTTACTTGAGATGCAAGTTGTTTTAATTTATTTAAATCAATACCTTCATAAGATTGTTGGGTGGTAAATAATTTTGAGTTTATGATCATTAATCACTTGAGATGATCAGTTATATCATGTTCTAAAATATATGCATTTATTTTCCTGCGCAATGTTCTGCTTGTGTCTCTTAGAAATATGTGATCAAGGCAGGACTGGCTCACCTCTCTTGTAGCCTCTTGATCTATCTATTTACATCAATGCTGTCCCTTTTAAGGAGGTCAATGTAAAATATTTATTTAACAATAAGGTTTCTATGTTTACCTTATTTAACAGAACGTCCAGACTATGATTTAAGGTGGCATTCGAAAACTCAGGTATAATTTCAAGAAACTCACTAGTGGTGTCAGCCATAGTTAATTCTTGATTTTGCGTTCACTAGATGGTACTCATATGCAGGGCACTACTTATCACTCGCTTTGTGGTGAATATCAATAGCTTAACTTATATTTTTTATTTGCCATATCACAGCTGTTACACTGAGAAAGAGTCTTGGGCAACACTCTGCATATATATTCTTTATTTTTTGGTCTTAAATGACATAATATAAGTAACCCTAACATGTTCATCGCCTATGAAAGGATTTTACTTTTTTGTTGCAGATTCCATGTCATTTTCACCGCAGTCTTGCAAAAAGGCCTGGAATTTTTACCTGTGGATTCTTTAATGTAGTCTGTACTATTTCATAATTATTTTCTAAAACTTTCATAGCAGTATGTTTCATCCTTTTCATATCTGTCAGTAATGGAAATTTTAAAAGAATTTCTTCATTTATTGCTATTGATTCTAACATCAATTTCCATAGGTTTTATCTTCTCTATATCTTGTTTGGATTTGTTCACATCTTGCTTATTTTTTTGGTTTGATTATTAAATAAAGCAGATTTGGGGTTTTAATCACAGATACTTCTTTATTGCATTTGGCAACCTGTGAGTAAAGAGGCTTAGATTTTCAAACAGTTTCAGACGTGTTATTTATCTTCTCTTCGGCTTGAAAATTTGTCGCATAGGGATTTCACTTTAATATTATAAGTTTCAATATTCATTAGTTCTTTAAGATATTTCTTACATGAAGGGCATATCCAGATAAGAATGTCTAGAATATCTTTAGACATTTTCTTGTATTGTGAGTTGGTAACACCAATATAGGTTGTGTGATACTAAGATTGGCATTCCCCCCCTCCAGAGTAAGCCATGTTCATTTCCTTTCACCTCATTTTTGCACAACTTCCAAAATGGATCCCCATTATCAACATCATCGTCGCTCCCTCCCATCCTCTTTGTTCAATATTGCCACACTGCACGCATAAAAGCATCTAGCACATAGCGTTATGTGATGGCGTTACGTGATGCCTCAGTCTCATTTAACCCCCACAAAAAAAAGGTGGTGAGTGCGCCTAATAACTAGATTCTTTAGTATAACCAAACCTAAATACCGAGACTGCAATTTCGTGATATTAATCAGCAACAATGCGACGATGCCAGTGTCATGGGATAAGTTTATTTCCAACTTTAAGAAGTACTATATTCTACACACATACTGCACCATTGATGATTGGTTGATGGGGAATAGAGGAAAATGTCCCTTTCGAATCTATTTGCTTCAAAGCCTGATAAGTACGGCATACAAGTTGTGATGATGAATGAATCTAGGACCTCGTATATGCGCAATGTCATTCCTTAGGTGGGGAAAGTGATAACAGAGGTTAAAGAACTTGTGATGATGAATGAATCTAGGACCTCGTCTATGCGCAATGTCAGTCCTTACGTCGGGAAAGTGATAAGAGAAGTTAAAGAACCATTGCCTTCATATTACGTAAATAAGCTGTCGGAATTATCCACGGGACAAACAGAAATATTACCGTGGATAACTGGTTCAGTTCTGTGAGCTTTTTAACAAAATGCTAACGAATCACAACATTACAATAATTGGTACATTGAGAAAGAACAAGAAAGAAATTCCACCTTCTTTTTTCAAAAGCGGAATAGAGGGCTCAACAAAATTTAATTCTGATAATAATAAGACTCTCGTTTTTTTGTTCGAGGAAAAATAAGGTTGTTCAGTTATTATCAACAATGCTCCTCTGATATAGATAAAGAAACTGGTGAACCTCAAATTATTATTAATTATACGGGTACTAAAGGGGGCACCGACACGTTTGTCAAACTTCTATGGTATGCTGGCCCATAGCGGAATAAATTCGTCTGTATTGTTTAAATTATCCAACAACTGTAAACTAAAGAGAAAATAATTTCTTCATGAACAAGCGTACCAATTTATTGAACTGCTTCTCAAAAGTCGATTGGAAATTCCGACTTTAAGCACGACCTTAAAATCGTATATAAAAGATATTTTAGGAATTCGTTCTGATCCTATACCGCAACATAGAGTTCTGCAAAAACGAGTAAGGTGTTCATTTTGTTCTCGGGATAAAGACAGGAAAACAATAGTTATATTTGTTTTACTCGGCAGCAAAGTAGTAGATTAACTGCCACGACTGATAGTTCATAGCCGAGCGTAGCGATGCTAGGAATTCAGCTAAGCCGGGGCCATACATGCGGCATTCGGCGAACTCCGAGCAAGAGTTTGCCGAACTGCGATCAGTGCATATGGGAAGTTTGCAGTTTGGCAAATTGTTCGGCAACTCGCTCGCCTCTTCCCGCGCAGTGTCGGTAAATTTGCATGCATCAAAGAGGACGAGCGCTCGCCTCGATGTTTTTCGTGGAGTCATCCTAACGTCCAGACATTTGTAGTTCGCTTTTAACAACGGCTGGAGATTGTGAGAGTGGTTTTGATCACCTTTCACCTAGTAAGCAAGTGATATTTTGTATTGTGGCATTTTTGCGTAGATTGAATATTGTTTATATACATGCATATTCATTATTTAGGTAGGTACTTTTCTTTATGCGGCATATTTTTACTTTACTTTTATCAACCTGAAATCCAGCAGGTATCCAGAATTTTGTTTCGAGGGGATAATAGTCTCTCAGGCCTAGAGCCATAAAAACCCGCCACATAACACGACAAAAGCAGCCGCAGCAATTGTCACAGAATCATCGCTATTCATGTTTATTTTCAAATTAAACGTTTCTGGCGAACATTCGGCGTTTCCCACTTTTTCGATCGGAGTTCGGCAATGCCCACATATGTGGATGAAAAAGCGAATTCCGTTTGGCTAGATTCGGTAGTTGGCGAACATTCGCAGTCCGCCGACTGCCACATGTGCGGCCCCGGCTTAAGGCAGTCAATCTACTCTGCTGCCGAGTTGAACATATAATTTTCTCTCCGATTATTTATAATGATATATGTATATTGTTTATTTGCAAATTATTACAATTCCCCCAATCTTTTTATTTTTGCTGTAGTGATAAATTAAAACAAACTTTGATAGAAATCGCAATTGTTGGAACGGTTGGTTGCTATGGAAATAGTAATAGTTTGACAACTTATGTCAGACGTTTTATTCCCATGAAGACTAATCATTTTGCTGCCTAGGCAGGAAAGTACTTCTTTTGCTGTCAAGGCAGGAAAAGTAATACTTTGCTGATTGATATGCAAAATTAATATTTGCTGTCAATCGGAGAAAAAAATATTATTTAGTTTGTGTAATCTGGCTATCTGCGATGAACACCGCCATCAGTATGTCATTCAAGGGTCCAATAAAAGCTCTGTTCCAACTGAGCAAGAAACCGTACATGGGACGGTAATTTCCAGTAGCATAATTCGTTTATCAACATGACAGGTACTTATCACCTCCAAAAATGAAATTGACAACTAGAAATGACGGTCCCTCGTACGGTTTTCTAGTCAGTTGGAACAAACCTATTGTTATTCTTTACTTACTCCGACTAAGTTTAGTGTTTGGAAATATTCTTATTCCGCTAGATGTCGCGTTAGTTTTATGGTTTAGTTTTATTATTACCTACACGCAACCCTAGCTTTCACCAATATTTGTTTTCTAAGTAGAAAATTGAAACTATATAGATTGTTTAATTTCTTTCTTATATTTTTAAGTAAATATTTTAAAATCTGTCATGTTGTTTTGTTTTTTATAAGCATAGTTTACAGTCTCAAACATATATTTTTTCAATTTCAGGAAATTTAGTTAAAATCTATTGCGGGGTCTAATGGACCCCAATGTTCAGTTTATGTTACAAAAAATAACGGTGCACTTGAGGGGTTAGTTTGGGTAGCCGCAATAATACTAAGCTGCTTAGATTCTAGAAGTTTCGTTAAGATTTCAGTTTTATACATTATATTTTTTATAAACATGATTGCAACAATTATATCAAAAGCAAGGATTTTTTTGACCATACTCAAGACTAGGATTCTTGTTTTGATGTCAAAATTATTTTGATCAGTAGTTATCTCATTGAGTACATCTATAATTACCTCAAGCGATGTCTACACTGATTTTTTACTCAGCGCGTGCAGTCCATCGGGTTTTCAATAATTCTTTAACTAACCTGTAGAAAATTTTCAACTTATTTTATTTTTAATGATGTTATGATAACGCTTTGTGCTTGATGTAAAAAAATATAAATTGTTGGTAAATATTAAACAAATCAAAAAATATAAAACCATACATGCCAAATTACCGATTGCTGAAACTGACGAACGGTGACCGATTTGCCGAATTAATAGCATACCCCTCCTATATCCCATCCTGCAGGTCGTTTGATCCATTAAATATTGGCACTTGCAATATGATTTATTCTGTTAATTTTATTCTCCCAGTTTTACTCTAACGGAAAATTGAGAGCGATTTTAGCATGAAAGCGGAAATTTGAAACAAACTTATTGTGGCAATGTTAAAGTTGGTAATTTTGTTTCTTATAAGTTTCAACTAGTTAAAAGCAAAGATAAACGCAAAACTTTAAAGAAGTGACAAATTCTATTGTTACGACGATGCGACAGAGTTGTTTCAAGGAATTATATTTAGCTACAGTCTATATAAAATGTAAATAAAATTTTGCTTGTAAAAAAAAATAAGATTTGTCATTAGAAAAATTAGCTTTGGTAAACAGGGAGGTCAAAATCTTAAAAAGTATTAATTTCGACTAAAAGTAAGCACCTTAATTTTTCGTTTTTAGGGAAAATACCATTAGAAAATGTTGGTTAGTCAAAATCTGAGTTTCAATGAAAATTTTGTTTAAATCGATTTTTGCCATGTAAGATATAAATTCCGAGTAGTAATAAAAGTAGCGTTTTATTTACAAAGTTTTTATTCAACATGAAAGCCGCCATCTTCTGCACACTTTTCTAGTCGTCTTCTAAACTCACTATAAACAGAAGAAATCATCTGTTGATTTATTTTAGCGATAGCTTCACGTATTGTGTTTCAAAATTTCAATGATCCAAATTATGTTTGTAAACACGTCGTTTTCAAAATCTCCAAAGAAAGTAATTACATACCTTTAGATCAGAGAATCGAGGCATCTATATGGAACCATATCTACCTCAGGCATTTTAAAGGAAAATATCTATTAAGCCAGTTGTAGGAATTAGGTTTTGCGCCTGTATTCTAAATTTTATTCTTTAAACTCTCACCAAAAGTATTAAGTATTTAACATTTCTACGTTAAACTTTTGATTTAAGGTTTTCCCGAAAGAAGTATGAACCAATAATTCTATTTATACGCACTCCATAAAGTTACTTTTTTGCATTTTTGACTACCTGTAATTCAGATTGTCTTACGCCCAAAAGTGACAATTTTGTCATTGCCATTGTTCTCGTTTTTCATCGTATGGTTTGATGATAACACCCTGGAAACAGTAATTTATGCTTTAAAGCATTGTATAACAGTTACTCCCTAGCCCGAACCGGGATTGTCGGTAGAATAGATTCCATTATCTAAAACAATCGCTGGAAAGTAAATTGTCACTCCGTCAAGGAACAATGCTCTCTCAAATGCATTCCGCGTCCGCGCAACTCCTACTCGATTTCTCCCTGCCGCCCCGGTCTGATGAGAATAATTAGATTTTAGTGACAAACAAACACTCAACCGTAAAGCAACGGTCCAGTCGCCGCTCTGCTTGAGCCTGGGGCCAAAAACATCAGTCTGTGCCTCTGCCCTGCCCTCTGCCAATATCCTTATTGATGCAATCTGATTTTCTCGCTCGCGTTGGGAACGAGCAGCAGTCATTGGAGTCAGCGACATGAATGGGAATATAAGAGTGCTGCCATCTGCAAAGCTGTAAATAGAACTGTTTGTCGTGTTTAAGAGATCGTTGATATAGGGCAGGAACAGTGTGGGAGATAATATACACCAATGAGGAACTCCGGCATTGATTTTAATTTCCTCAGAGAGATGTCCATCAATATCAACTTATATGCTTCGATAACTTAAGAAATTGGAAAGCCATGGAAGCAGTGCTGGTGGTAGTCAGTATGCTATTATTTGCTTAGTAATCCATCATGCCACTCCGTATTAAATGCTTTGGTTACATCGAGAGCCACTGCACCAGATTCGCCGTAGCTCTCGATAGCTTTGGTTCACAGGCAGGTCACGTAAGTCATCTTCTGTTGATCTGTGCTTGTTGATCGCTTATGATGCCTGATGATATATTTTCATGGACATGACGAAAACTAAGGCAATTGGACGGTAGCTATTTGAAATCGTTATTTACCTTTCTTCGTGATTGGTTGCACCTGAGCTACCCTAATTTTTCTTTTGTTCGCATTTTCTTTTATCGTTTCCGCTATTGAGCCATCTTTAGCCATTGGTGGGATTGACGTTTTTGAGAAATCCTGATTGACAGCCTTGGCAAATGACCAAAAAGATATTGATCCGTCAGGACGGTTGAGCAGCCTGTTCTTGATCTGCCCATCATATCCCTCGTTGCTGACGTCAATGGTCCGTTTACACTGGTTTCTAGTCGTGATAAAAATTTAGATTTTCGGCTTCTAAAAAGTTAAATAACCAAACAATAAATAAACCAGTATTTTAAGATACCTCTTGAAGTAAACCCTGAAAGCAACAAAAATGTCTGCATTATTACGTTTTTCCCTGATATCCCCATCTATCTATCTATTTACTAATAAGTAATTTAATTTTCTAAAAAGCAAACATTTCGCCTTCAAATTGCGCAACTCTGCCCAGATTTAACTGAGTTCGTATCTGTTACGGTTACCAAGTTCTCCACATATAGACCTGAATTTGTAGCACCCTGCATAGTTGCAAATCATTTGATTAAAGAAAAATGTTTCTAATTACATATTTCCTACTCAGTAGATTTTGAGTACTGTGTGTATCAAAACACCCAATGTAGGATTAAATGTAGAGCATACATTTTTATAACGTACCAGTGTTTACTTACAGCAAGCAAAAACTGAGGGTAATTACAAACATATCGAGGTACTATCAATAAAAATTTAATACTAGTGGATCAAGTTCTCCTTAGTTGTCACTGCTCTCGATACATTAACCAAAGCGAAGAAACATCTTGCAATTTAATCATTTTTGCGAAAACGCCAACCCATATCTAGACATAAAATTACACAAATTTCTCCGTGGAAGCTCTAAAAGTCACATCGGATCTAACCTTCTTAAGGTCTAAAATATAACTCGAATTTCTGGAAGCGGTTAGTAAATATTTTAATAGCGTCTAGCGTCTTCTATTCAGATGTACACTTGATGCTTTTAAAGCTCCGTAAGGTATGCATATTTCGGAAAATATAGGTGAAAAGATAAATTCGAATATTTTAACTAAATGCATTTTCCAAATGCGGCATTTTATTCATTTATGTAAATTTCGTGTATAACTGGCTTTTTATTGAATTGGTAAACGCAGTTCGTTAGGATATTAAAAATAGTAAGAGTTATGTTCTTATCATGAATAAATGTATTTTCTCTAAGCTTTGGATGACCAAATTATAAAGTTTCTAGCACCATTTTTATAATTTTTCTTCAACAAGCATGGATTCTATAATTCAGATGATGAAAGGAGTAGCGTAGAGCAAGCGCAGAATTATTCAGATGATAGAAAGGTCCTTTGAAAATAATCGCTCTGGCTCGTGGGTCTACAAAGTGGGAGGGCGCAGAGGTAGAAAGGTAGGCCGATGCCCGCTGCAAGTGCCGCCGGAGGCTAATCCGCCAACGGCTGAAAACTTTCGGGGTGCCACGCCCAATTTTCGCCCAAAAGTCGTTAAAATCCTTAAAAAAACATAGTCGTGGGGTTCCTTGTGACCAATATGTTTATATTTTAGAATAAGAAGAATTTAGGAAAAACTAATAAAAAACATAAACATGACGATAATGTTGCATGTAATTGTAATAAGCATATAGTTATTTCGTTTTTAAATATAAATATATAAAATATTTTAATAGTTTCCTACTAAATTTTTAATAATTAACAACAAACACGACCAACAGAATTCACAGCATTCTTCCCCGCTTGACCGTCTGTTATTAATTATATAGGTAAGTTCGAAAAACGCAAACGTAAATCGAACCGAATATAGAACTACTTGATTGACCCAAAATACCCAAAGTGCATTCTTTATTTTTTACCGCCCGTCGGCCAGCATCGACAATTTGTCCAATAGGAAGCCGACAACCTGTCTAAAAATAGCATATGTAGCATGAATACCGAAAATGTTATTAATTTGTTGACCTATTTTTTAGATATTACCACGTTAATGAATTCCTCCTAATTTAGAGGTCTGTTTTTTAAAATATATACGACTGATGAATTCATTTTTACAAAATAATTTGCCGTAACTTTCTATTAAACAAACACTAAACACAAATAAAATGGTTCAAAGTACTTACTTATTCGGAATTACCTACTTTAGTTTAGCATCGTCAATCGTCACTATATTATTTCTCTAGTCAAAACAAACGCGACAAGTGGTCAAAATCACAGATTACAGATCAAAGGAAAGCCGTCACGGGTACGCAATAAGAATGTGTACGAATCGGCCATTCCAGGTGGCGGTGTAACCAGCCGTTGCCATAGCAACCTCGTAAACAAAATAGAATACAACGTGCTTTATGTCCATCTGTGACGTAAAATCAGGACGCGTGAACCTGGGCGAATGTTAGTAAATGTCTCTAGTACTTTAGTAGATAATAAGATAATGGTAATGCTAAATATGCCGAAAAATGTACAAATAATTATTAATATTATTATTGGCATAATAGGAATAGGTGTCTAATATTTTATGATTTTTTATGGAATTTTTGGGGGGCACGTGCTCCTGTGCCCCACGCTAGAGGCCGTCAGTGCCGCTCTACAAAAAATGCTTGTAAAGATAAAATAATTTTTATGGTACATATTGTTTACTAAAACGTGTTAGTGACATTGCAACATATATGCTTATGCTTACTTTTACTATAGTATGTACATTTTCTATGAAAATACTTTGGGTAAGTAAAATTACACTAAAATGGCATATGCCAAAGGTAAATTTACACATCGTTTACGCTGAAATTACTTTTAGTTTACTACGCTGAGTAAATTTATTGCAAAATCGCATCAATATAGTAAAGTTCTATTAAAATCGCTGCAAATGGTCTTCCGTTGTTCCATGTTTATTATAATAGTAGAGTGTATGTTAATATATTCGCTCTTGAAAACGATTTACCTCCCACTTTTTCGTCACAAGCTGAATTTTTCAGGGATGGAAGTACATTATAAGGTAAACTTTATTCCAGAGGTAATACAAAATTGGACTGGGCAAAAGGGCACTAGTATCAAAAATCGAGATATTGATACCGCCGTATAGAGAAAAATATAGTTATTTTTGGTCCAAAGCACAAAAGGTCTTTGTAAGGAGTATTTTTTTACAATTATTTTAAAAGAAAATCATTTGCATTAGCCCTTATGGCCGAAAATAATTTTAAACGTAAATATCTCGGATTCAGCAGGACAAAAATTTAATTAACAAGTGGTCTTTTTTAAATACACCATTCATTTGACAAAAAAGGAAGGCCTAAATGAGAAAATACTATTTTTTATAAAAGTTTCGCCTTTGTCTTGACCAGGTAATAGAGCAAACCTCATATTTTTTGCCTGTAAACTAACAATGATATAACAGTAAATAATGAGAGAAGACATGGGTTTACACCGTGCCGCGCCGTAATTAATTCAGACCGCCACATTCAGCGACTCTTATTCTATCTTTCTCTTCGCCATCACGTTTAGCATGCTTTGTTTCTCTCTGCGTGTCGGCAGATGAAACACATATAATATATTATTATAGAAGTGCATTATATGCAATGATAATAAAGGCAAGTTAATTAGGGCGACAGAAAGAACTTTTTCTACTTTTCTTGTGGCAAACAAGATTGGATGTAGTATTGATATTATTAATGAAATAATACAAAAAGTCATTTCAGATGTTGAATTAGTCATAAATAAGATGATGTAATTTGGCACAAGATATGCTATATTAGTTATTCATGTAAAAGAAAAGAAATATTGAAGCGAAGAGAAAAAGTACCGCAAGACTTATATGATATTTTTTGAGTCTCGCGGTACTTTTTCTCTTCGCTTCAATATTTATTTGACATGAGTAACTAATATGGCATAGCTTGTGCTAAATTACTTCGTCGTATTTATTACTAATTTTAGCATCTGAAATGACTTTTGTATTGTTTCATTAATAATATCAATACTACATCGAATCTTGTTTGTCACAAGAAAAGTAGAAAAAGTCCTTTCTGCCGCTCTAATTAACTTGCCTTTATTCATTATTTTCATTGAATATGCCATGCACTTCGGTCTATTTCGAACATAAAAGAGACAAGAGGCTCAATTTCGCTTTATGAACTTGAATCCGTTGTGATGTCCATTCTAATTTCTGTTAAAAAAATTCAATTTTGTATAAATAAATAGGTACCCTTCAAAAAAACAAATTATAAAAAAGTCATTGCTTAGGGTCATAAGTATACATGACAAATTAATATTCTTTGTTCCAAGTTTATTTTATTCTGTGTAGGCTATTACTGGATTGTTGATAACAGTACCCAACAATATAAATAATTATCAATTATGGCCTACTCAGGATAATAGTATATTATATACCTAGGTTGAGAAGTAAGCCATTATTTACCGAGCACTTTTATATCCTGAGGCGCGTAGCGCCGAAGGATATAATGTGCGAGGTTAATAATGGCCTTCTCAACCGAGGTATATATAGATTTTTTTTTACTACTAGCACTGATATATTACCATATTTGATTCGATTTAATTTTTATATTAGTCATTTTCTACTTATTTTTCAAATAGTTCGAAATATCAAGTAGCCTGGAAGTTCAGTTGTCAAACTGACAGATATCGTAACAAGAAGCGTTTTTTCGCGAGCTAACTACAATTAACCACGGCATACTACAGGATACTACTTTGTTTTCACGAGGATTAATTTAATTGTGGTAAGTGAGGGGACGTTTCGTGACGTCACTATTACATCATCATTTTTCAACTACGGCTTACGACAACTTACATACGTGACGAGGTGTGGTACTCGAGGTTTGATGGAGTCATGGCGGATTAATTTTGAAACTTTAAACATTGTAACAGTTCGATTTTGCCAATTTTAAAATTTCATTTATATGCCGCATTTAGGGAAAAAATGATGCTGTATTTTGCACTAATCGGTTTATTAATTCTGAATTTAACAATTCGCTTGGAATTGCCTGTTTTCTTAATGTAAAATTAACTATATTTTAAGTATAGGTTAGCTATATATTTGTATTCTTAATCCGTTGTGACTATTTATTTTACTTGATAAGCTAGAGCGATGTACCTTATTATTAAAATAACTTGGCTTGATTTGCATTATATTATCGTAAACAGCCAGCGAATCGATTTATATTTTTGAAGAATTCTGTTAGCCTACAAATACGTTGTATTTAACTTATTGCACCATAATTTAATTTCAGTTTGAATGTTTTATTACCTTTTGAGAACCCTAGGTTGATGTTCCGGAGATCGCTTTTGGACCTCTGCTTCAGATATATTTCTGGTTCGGTAGAGCTGACCAGTTTTTTTTGTAAGGTTTATGCCAAATAATAGGGATGGGCTATTTATCGCGCGTTCGTCATTCTCGATTTAGATTTTTGAAGGTTTATCATTCCTGTTAAAGCATTTCCTAGCATTTCTGGAAGAATGTAATTTTAGCTCACTATTCGTAGCTTCCGCCGTCATTTATCATCATAATAAGCGAGAATTAAGGCGTTTATTTTCGTAGAGTTATTCCTTGTATCGTATCACTCGTCATGTTTTCAGCCCATCACTACTTGTGGCGCAGCATTTAATTTCGAAAGTAAATTGATGGAACGTGGGAGAGGCCTTTTCTAGTTTGCTCGTCCGGCGAACGTTTGCCTTTGCCAGTATAGCGAGAAACTGCACGTTTTGAGTATTGTGATATAATACAACCCTTTTGCTATGGGATTTACTGTGTGGTTTCTGTTTGTGTTTTAACACGACCGATTCTTCGGGCTCTACATGCTGTACTAGGTAAGCATTTTCTCTGGATTCCTTTTTTCTGTGGCCTATGAAGCACGTGATCGCCATGTTGCTATTTTTTTTTTGTTTCCATTATTTATAGCGGCTTCCACGTTCGTCCCATAAGACCGAGATCGTCGAATCTGTTCTAATTCGCCCTCAAGTCCGAGTCTGAGGTAAATATCGCTACGGTTTTGCCTAAATTAATGAAATTGATTGCTTATCTACCTTTTATTTTTTTTGTGCACATAACGCCATTTGCTTTTCCCATGTGTTATTTTATCTACTCCATTTTATCTAATCCGAATTTTTATTTTAAAGCAACTTTAATTTTGATCATATGGGAAAGTTTATTCTTTTAGGGGTGATTCATACCTATCTTTTTATATTCAAGTTGCCTGAACCTTAATATCTCTTTTATTTGCTTTATTGCACTGCAAGTCCATGGGTTTTTTTTTGTCTGGGAAAATTTGTTTTATAAAGAAGATGTATTTATGCAAAGAGGGAGGGGGTCTATGATTTTTATTAAAGTGAGGGGGCTTCATTTAATGCGTACTGGATTATTTCAGGGTTCTTCTGCTGGGCCAGAAGTTTAATTAAAGGACTGCAATTTTTTATCTGGTGGGCAGAAGTTCAATTGCAGAACTACCACTTGTTCTGAAAGGCAGGAAGCAGGCCCACAACTTTTTTTCCCTGGAAGGCTGACGAAGGGCCTTAACTGGTTCCCGCACTAGAGGCCATCGACAGAGTTCGACGACGGGGTTTGGGTATACGTTTTGTTTCTCATTGTTTCTTATGTTTACTCTTCGTTTGAGGTAGCTCATTGATTTTAATTAATTTAATTTATATTTATTCACTGGTTTATCGGACCAGTTAATCTAATTGCTTAGAGTTGTTTTCTCATTTTAAAAGTCAAGCGCTGGCTGGATAACTTCATTCTTTTCATTAGTTAGTCGGCAGATAAAACCGCTCTGAATTTTATCTTTTTATCATATAAATCAAGCTAACCATAGTTTTAATCTAATCTGGTGCTTTTATTAACTTCTCAAGTTTTTTTGATCTAATCATTGTGTCCGCTCATTGCAGCATATTATCACCATCAGTGCAGCTATTAGCGCACGCATACCTAGTTGTAAGAAGCTTGGTCTGCGTCAAGTGATCACTTTGATAAGTAGCGTTTAGTGCATTTAGTGATTAAGGCATATAGAACCGAGGTTTTCCAACTGAATTGGTCTCTGTACGTACAATCTTCATATTGTACTCTGTTTATTTTATTAATTAATTTAAGTCATTTAACATTCTTTTGTCTACTCAACCACATTTTAATATAACCTTTTTCTCCAGATAGATTGTTGCTGTGTTTTCAAAAAAAAGGACTTAGTAACAAATATAGGGTTCATTAAATTTTAGATTGTGTTTTCTTGATAAAGATTAGTTGCTTATAATTGCGCCCTTGTTTTCGTATTTTTTTTTGATAGTTCGAAATTAGAAACCGGTTAATTTTATGAGCGAATCTAGCCACTCGGTACAACACCAGCCGAGCTTTTTCCGTTTAGCTGGCTAGAACGGGTGGCGCCCAAACGACCCCACGACAGGGGCCGGGCTTTGCATACGTCTCTCCGGGGCTAGGTTCATTTTTTTTTATTAATTGGGAAAAAAAATCATTGGGTTCAATAAAAAAAAACGTGTTGCAAAATGTGAAATGTTTGTTTTTCAATTCTGAACAAGTTTGTAAATTATACGTTCATGAAATTCTTCTATAGAAGCCTCATACGCATCGGAATTCCTACACAAATGTGCTCCAAATGGGATTTGGGCAGCATAAAGTATCCTGAACATATCCATCGATAAAATAACATTAGTTTGCTTATCTCCAGAGGTCACCATTCTGTCATTAAAAATATGAGTAAACGTTCTGCACTGATCAAACTGATCATTTTCAAATAAATATGTAAAATATCTATATATCTTTTCTAGCAATGCAAGATCTAACTGCGGTATTTTGGCGAAGACAGAAGCAGATAGTACAATTTGTGGTGGGGTGCCCTCTTGGCACTTACTTCAGTATTACTTGTAGTTAACCGTGGTTACTCGCAAACGCTAATAATCTCCTGACAGCTCCATACATACAAAGTACCTTCTTTCCATCTAAATTTTGACAAAATCGCATTATTAATAAGAATATTATGGGGAGTCATGAAAAGTGAGTCATACTGTATATATTTTTTTTACTAATAGCACTGATACAATCCTTATCATTATTTGAATTGATTAGATTTTGAAATTAATCATTTCCTACTCATTTTTCGAATAATCCGAAATGACAACTAGTTGTCAAACTAACAAGTTTGACATTTTGACATTTTCCGTTTCCGTTTCATTATTGACCTAGGTTTTTTTTTTAATATTATTATTTACCTAGGGTGAGAAATGTTACTTCTCATTTGAGGAATGGAGTAAATAATGGCGATTTATCATGTTAGTAGTAAAAAAAATAACTTGGTAGTTGGAACATAGTATATTTGAATGAAATTTCCCTCGGCCTCAATGTAAAACGTGAAATATGCAATTAAAACATTGACCTCTAATTTCCAGGCTGTTTGTTGCATCAACAAGCATATTGCCTTGGCGATGTTTAGCAACATACCTATTTTTGCTCTTTGATTCTACGGTAATTAAAATTTGAAACAAAAACTTACAACTTACCCAGATATATTCACCTGAAACAGATGTAT